>APFE030464301.1:95426-166654 GCA_000404065.3 Pinus taeda | reverse complement strand
TCTTTTTATAATAAATATTAATTAAAATTTCTCTCTACCCACATTAACATTTAACAAGTTACATGTTTCAATATTTTTTAATCTCATTGATACTTATCATTTTCTCATATACTCTTTTGATCAAAATTTACTTAACAAATTTTTTGATACAACCTACACAACTTCATGTAGACCATGGTTGATTTTTTTCATAGCCTAGATATATATTGGCAGCAATACAAACTATTAAATAGGTTGTTCGATACACCAGATTTGTTTACATTGTACCTAGGAAAATATGGGACCTATATCTTATTTTATGAGAGTGCCAACTTCAAATGTGGGGCCCTTTTAGATGGTATTTGAGAGAATGGAGGAACCCAAACCACTACAGTAGCTAAACTCACTAATTAACTAACAATTTAATACTACATAATACTACACAATAAAGTCGCGACTCTTGAATTTGAATTGCATGAATTGCTTGAGAATATACGATAAATAGATGTAAACAATCATAAAGAATCCTCTAGAAAGATATTTAGAACACAAATAACATATATGTTAATTTTAGCTCACACATCCATGACTAAATGTTCTTGAATTTAAAGTCTATGTAAAATACTAGAAATTATTTGACAGCTCGGAATAATTAACACATTCCAACACTCTCCCTTAATTACAACCACTAGTGCCTATTGGTCTACATCTCAGCTAGGCTTACAAAAACTTGAGAGCAATTAAAATCTTGTTTTCGTTCTGCATGTTGGTGCAAGTTGTTCTCAGCGATATGATGTGAAAAATTTGTCTTCTTTTTGATTCAAACATTACATTATACATATCTTTTCTTGTTCTTCAACTTCAACTTTACCATGATTTTGTTCTTCAATATTTCTTTGTCTCTTTATTGGATTCTTCTTCAGCATCTGCTATACCTTAGTTATTGTTGATTGAATTTTTTTTCAACCTTTGTAACATTGAAAAAAACATTTTCATTTTATTTCATATCCTCTTTTACTATCAAAAAAAGCTTCCACAATTACGATGATTTCCTTTATATTTATTATTTATTTTCCTACTATAGTTATTATAGCTTTTCCATACTGATGTCAATAGTCTCACTTGTCCCAAATTCACTAGCTCCCAAGTGCTAACTAGAATGGTCCATAGACCAACGTTATGAACAAGGGCCCAAATCAAAGGCATTAGGCATTTCAACTACCCACAATAGCTGGTAATTTATTTATCTTAACTCGAGGTGGTGAATAGGATACAATGGTGATGGCAGTAAGAAATTGTAATTACCGTGAAATTTCTTGCTTTTCAGTGCCTATTTCTCATCGGGACTGTCTAGTGCTTCCCACGCTTTACCACTTTAACCACTTTAACCACTTCAACATTAGGCCCATAACGATGACGAGTGATAGTTATCGTAAGAGGATTTTTATATGTTGGGTCTATTAACTAAAGGGAGTGCCTTATACTCATCGATGCTTTGCAACCTTCGACACTTTCCCGGTAGGGCAGTGACGTATTACAAAACTGCAATTACCATGGAAATGTTTGTTTATCGGGAGTGTTAGTTGACAAAGTGACCTAGTTTTCATCAGATTGGTGACAAAAGGTGATATCACCCAAAATTTGCACTATCCCCAATCCCCAATGGTTGATAGATGGGAGACATTAATGGGAATAACTTTGTCAATTCGCGTGATCGCTCGATGGTTGTCAGATCGCCAAGAAAAGTTTTATCTGTGTGAAGCCTTCACTAACTTTGATGGTCGATTTCCAATATGCAAGAAAGGTTGACAAGAAAGGATATGTCGTGATCAACTCACAAAAAGCTGAAAAAAAAAAAAAGAGGAACTAGTTAAGTTAAAACCAAGGGGACAATATTAAACCCAAGGAACAAATATTTTAAACCCAAGGTATATAAACCCTAAGATAGATATTATAAACATATCGTTGATCATGGTTTATTTTCATATTGAGACAATTCTTATCACAATGCAACATTAGACCATGGTTGATTTACATATCGACACAATGTTTGTCACAATTCGATGTTAGACCATAGTTGACCATGGTTGATTTTCATATCGAGACAATATTTGTCACAATGCGACGTTATACTATGGTTGAACATGGTTTATTTACATCTCGAGACAATCTTTGTCACAATGCGATGTTGGACCATGGTTGGCCATGACTGACCATGATTGATTTTCATATTAAGACAATCTTTGTTACAATGTGATATTCGAACATGGTTGAACAAGATTGACCATGGTTGACCATGTTTCATTCTATAAAACATGATTGACCATGACCAGCCATGGCTAAATGGTTGACCATGATTGTCCATGATTTTCATATGGAGACAATTTTTGTCATAACGTAATATTCAACAATGGTTGACCATGACTCGCTATGATTGACCATGATTTATATTATAAACCCAAAAGAATAATAAACCCAAGGGATTAATATTATAAACTGGGGGATTAATAATAAAGCCCCAAGGGATTATGAACCCAAGGGGATAATATTAAACACAAGGGACAATATTATAAACCCAAGGTATATAAACCCTAAGATAAATATTATAAACACATGATTGACCATGGTTGATTTTCATATTGAGACAAGTCTTATGATAGTGCTACGTTAGACCATGGTTGACCATGGTTAATTTACATATCGAGGAAATCTTTCTCACAATGCGACGTTAGACCATGGTTGACCATGGTTGATTTTCATATGGAGGCAATCTTTGTGACGTTAGACCATGGTTGAACATGGTTAATTTTCACATCGAAACATTATTTATCATAATGCCAAACTCGACCATGGTTGATTTTCATATCGAGACAATATTTGTTGCAATGTGATGTTCAACCATGTTGAACATGATTGTCCATGATTTTCATATGGAGACAATTTTTGTCACAATGCGAGATTCGACTGTGGTTCACCATGGCTAGCTATGATTGACCATGATTAACCATGATTGATATTATAAACCCAAGCAAATAATAAACCCAAGGGATAGATATTATAAATGCTAAAATAAATATGGCTGACCATGTTCAACCATGGTTGACCATGGTTGACTATGATTATCCATGATTTTCATATGGAGAAAATTTTTGTGATAATGTGGCATTCAAGACCATGGTTGATTTACATATCAAAACAATATTTGTCACAATGCGACATTGGATCATGGTTGACCATGGATGACGATGATTAATTTTCATATCGAGACAATATTTTTCAAAATGCAACATTCGATCATATTTGACCAAAATTGACCATGGTTGACCATGTTTTATTCTTCGGTTTGATTCGTTTATTTATTGTAAGAAATCTATATATTGCATTTTAAAAACCTGACGTTATTTTTGAATGTTAATTAACAATTGAAAGAGATCAAACTCCATAAAAAAACTTACCTGACGTTATTTTTGAATGTTAATTAACAATTGAAAGAGATCAAACTCCATAAAAAAACTTACCTTTAAATTTTTATTTTTATTTTTTAATTTTTTTTGTAAGTTGCGGTAGTGCCTTTCTTTTTCTATTTATATAAAAACAAGTTGAACCATATACATCGTTTTGGTGGCCTCAACCTGCCCACATGAGAAACTAGATATGTTGGCCACCTCAAGTTATTATAGGCCATCCAGTAGCAAAAATTAATACGTCTAACAATCCACGCCAAATAAACCTCGCAACAACAAATGCTAAACATGTTCCAGAAAGTCATGAAACTACTAAAAAAAAGAGAATACTGTCCTAAAAAACAAACATAATAAACAAATACAAGAACTAAACTTTGTTGGCTTCCACGTTCTCAGATGTTGCTGCCACGTCCCTCGTTGTTGGAGTTAACTTCTTCAGCTGTTACTGGATTTCCTCTAACTTACTTCCCTGCATAATCATTATGATTTGTAGATTTTTCATCTCTTTCTTCATGTTTGGCATGCCCTAGGCAAGCACTGCCATTTCACCTACTACTTGTTCCAGCGCCTTGGAAAGTAAATGTTTCAGCACCCAGTGTACGTGCAAGGCTTGCTTGTATAGAGTCATTCTTCCCCTAGTGTTTCCTAGGTCAGGAATGAGATCTCCCCATTCCTCCATTTCGGGCTCCGAGTCTCCTTCCATGACATTTTCTTCCAATTCCTGAATGAGCTTGCAGATGTCAGCATTAGTTCCTTCTCTATATGCCCTTGCAGCCTCTTGCACTATTTTTCTCATGGTTTTTCGGCTATGCCTCTGAAGTGCAGGTTGGAGGTCGTGGTGTTGTTACGTCTTGGCTATCTTGGCTGGCCCCTTCCACCACGACCCCTTCCTCGACCTGGGCGCACCATCTTGCTCCCTACAACCGCCTATTTACCATGACCAATAGCAAAGGTTAGATTATCCGCAGTTACTCTTGTTCCCATCTCTGGTGTATCCCTATCCCTGATTTTTCCCTCCCCACTCCAGGTTCTCCTGATGGTTTGGCTGCTCCCAGGATTCCCTCCCCTTGGGCAAGACATGTGTATGCCCTCTATAGTCTTATCTGCCTCCCAGCCTGCTTGTTTAACTTCCTTGGGCTACCCCTGTACCCAGCACCTACAGAACCCCGACAGGCCTTTATTCTGGTCTTCGTGGTTCTTTACCATGCTAGACTCTTCCTCTGTGTCCCTCATCTTGCCCCCCCCCACCTCCTTACTTTGCGCTACAGGGAGGATTGCAGACTCATGCAAACTTCTCCCTCTCTCAGCAATTCCTATCTGCCCCCCCTCCTCTATCATACTACAAAAGGTTGAAAGGGATGCAAGAATTGGCATTAAGAAAACATACCCGGACTTTCGCTCAGTCACAGAAGAGTCAAGTTCTCTCTTAGCTCCGGTCTTCTCCTTCTTTCGTTTTGTACTGATCTCTCTTCCTCCCTTAGCCATCCTCTTTAACCCTCTCCCACCTGTCCTGCATCCCATCACCCTTCCGCCACCGTTTCCTACTACCTCTTCCCCCACTCTCATGTTGCCTCGATGCCTTGGGATTCCATCAGGCCTACATGATGCCTCCGCATCCCATTGAGTTATTATGAGAGTGTTTGGTGGTCGGCCTTGCCAGCCTCTCCCTTGCATTGTCCTTTTGAACGACTTTTCCCTTTCTCTCACCCCGACCGGGGGCCACCTGTATCTACTACCTTGAGTTCGTGTCCTCATTATTATCGTGGGTAATGATTGTTTTGAGGGGCTCCCATCTGTGTTCTTCCAAATGTGTCAGCCATATACTGTCTACCTTTCCCCCTTTTTCATTGCATCCCCAGTTAGCAAGGAAATATGTTGCCTTATTACCATCCCTTCTGACATGATTTATGATGTTATACTCAATTCTCTTTATGAGCTTTTCCAAGTCTTCAATTAGGCCCGCCGTCCTCCAGCTCTGTGCCACTTTTTCCCAATCCTTGACATTATTAAGTTTTCTGAGCATCTCTATCACTAGCTTTGAGTCACCCTTTATTTCCAGATTATTGTATCCATTTCAGATCGCTATTCTTAATCCTTGATAGACTACCATTAGTTCTGCTTCATTATTGCTCATAATACCCCCATGATCTACATACACCCATTTTTTCCGCCCTTGATTATCCCGGCAAATGCTTCCAAACCCTACTAGCCCGAGATTTCCTTTGGAGGCTCCATCAAAGTTCAGTTTGATGAAGCCATCTTGTGGGCGAATGAAATTGGCAAGGCTATGGTTGTGAGTTTTAGGATCTTTCCACTTTTGGGGATGAACCATTTCTTGTTCTAAGTTTAGGTATGCTAGGATCTTTTCTTCCTCTGGAGTTGTTTTCCAATCTTCTTGATTCCAGGTTTCTGCAAGAATAGTTTCTCTAATATGGCTTTGGGTTCTTTTCCAGATCAGCTTTGGAGACATTTCTTTGTTTTGAAATATTCTCCAGTTTCTTTCTTTCCATATCATCCACATATTCAAACCCACCGCTAGGCTCCAGGTTCTTCTAACCACCGGGCTCGAGAATTGACCTTGCCCCCATTGTCTAATGGTTTCTTTAATGTTGTGAGGATCTCTGTTTGTCTTCCCAAAATTTTTTATAATTTCTTCCCATTACTGCTGAGCGAGAGGGCATGAGTTCAAAATATGTTCTTGCATTTCTTGGTCCTGCTTGCATAAGCATCATCTGGGGGGTCCATGGAATCCATGCTTCTGAAGCTGATCCCATGTCAAAATGTGACCTTTACCTACTAACCATAAAAACAGTGTTACTTTTGGCCACCAGTTACTATGCCATATTTGTTTCCCTATCGGTGCTCTTTCGTCTTGTCCTTGCTGCGTGGTTAGATGATAGGCTTCTTTGATCGTGAAGGTTACCTTCGTGGATTGACCCCATCTCAATATATCTGGGCCTGTTCTGATAGTTATTCTCCTTAAATTCATTTCTCTTATATATAACTCTCTTTGTTCAATATCAATATGTCTATCCCACACTTCCTAATTCTTCCAAGTTCTCCAGATCTCCTCCTGGCTTTCTTCATTCTAGAACTCGCTTACGTAATTCAACCCTTCCTCCTTTGTTCTTTGACATGTGTTTCTAAGGCCCTGCATCTCCTTCATTTTCTCTCTTTACTGCCAAGCTTCGTCCCAGAATTTGGATGAATTTCCATTCAGGATTTCCCAGAATGCATGTTTGGATATGATGTCTCTGTTTTGACTGGCCAGGTCCCATATTGTGGAACCTCTTGGCGTTTCCTCAAGTCTTAGGATATCTTCAGTTGTTGTCGGCATGTTGTATTTTTGCGTCTATATTCTTTTCCATAGGTCTCCTCCTCCCCTCATCCATCTCCACCACAGCTTCGCCCCCATTACTTGGTTTAGGGTATAAGGATCTCTCAGACCCAATCCCCCTTCTTCTTTATTTTTTGTCAGGCCCTTCCAAGATATCAGAGCCCATTTCTTTTGTTGCTTTGGCCCTCCCCAGATGAATTTTTTGAATATCTCCACCATTTTTGCGCATGCCCCTTTGGGTGCAGCCGTTGCCGAAAGAGGGTAGATGGGAATTGCTTGTAAGACCTATCTGAGAAGCACTGCTCTTCCTGCTATATTCAAAGTTTGGAAGGACCATTTTGCCAGTCTATTCTTAAGTTTCTTAATGGTTTGTTGCCAATTTTCCATCTTTAAAGGATTTAGGGCTAGCTGGGTATCTAAGTATTTTGTGGGTAAGTCCCCAGAGCGAAAGCCCAATATTCTAGTCAGGTAGGATTTGACATTACCCAGAGTGTTGAAGAGGAATGTACAAGATTTTTCCTTATTGATTTGAGTACCTAAAGCTTCCATGAAGAGGTCAAGGATTCTTTTTAATCTTTTTACTTCTCTTAGGGAGACTGTGCAAAAAAACATAATATCATCTACAAATTGCTGGTGAGTAATTGGTAGGTTGTTTCCCCATAACTTCAACCCTTTGATTTTCCTTTCTCTCAGTTCTTTTTTGATATATCTTCCCAGTCCTTCTGCCGCAATGATGAACAAAAATGGGGACAGAGGATCCCCCTGCCTCAGCCCTCTTGTGGCATTGAAAGTTGAAGTTGGTGTTCCGTTCAAAAGAATGGAGAAATTTGGTGTGGAAATCATATCATAAACCCATTTTATCCACCTATTGCAAAAACCGAATGCCGCTAATACTGATATAAGGTATTCCTAGTTCAGATGGTCATATGCCTTTGAGAGATCCAATTTGATCATCATTCCCGCTTCCTTCTTATATTTCAAGGAATGTACCACTTCTTGTGATACCACCAAGCCATCTAGGATTTGCCTCCCTTCCATAAACCCGGTCTGTTCCGGAGAGATAATGCTTGACAGAATTGGCTTCAATCTTTTGGCCATCAGAGTGGCAACAATCTTATAAATTACATTACAAAGAGCAATGGTTCGGAAACCCTGGGCAGTTTCAGATTTAGAAGTTTTAGGAATAAGAGACAAGAGGGTTGAGTTTAGACCAGGACATACCTTCTGATTCTTCGTGACTCTTCTACCACCTCCAAGATGTCTTGCCCCAAGAATTTCCAGCCTGCTTGGCAGAATTCCACTGTGAATCCGTCTGGTCCTGGAGCTTTATTCTTCTTCATCCCTTTAACGATCTCTTCCACTTCCTCCAGGGTTGCAGCTCTCATAAGGGCTAGGTTCTGGTCTCTGGTGATCATACTTGGGATTTCATTGCAAATCCTTCCAATTGCTTCTCCTCTATTCGCTTGAGGTTCCATAAGTAGGTCTTTGAAGTGACCAACTAGAGTCTGCTCCATTTCCTCATGTTGGGTAGGTGGAGTCCATCTTCATTTTTAATGGAGAAAATTCTATTTCTTTGTCGTTGCTGAATCATGGCCTGATGGAAGAATTTTGTATTCCTTTCTCCTTCTCTTAGCCAGTTCACTCTTGATTTTTGTTTCCATAGAATTTCCTCTTGTTTTCTTCGTTCTTCAATTTGACTAATCAATATCCCTTCTTCTTGGGTTCTTTCCTCACTTCTACCTTCTGATATTATTCCTTACTGTAGAATTCTCATTTTCTGGTCTAGAAGCTGTTGTTCTTTGAATATGTTCCCAAATTCTTCTTTGTTCCATCTTTTAATCTTCTCCTTGAGCTCCTTTAATTTTAATTGGAAAGTCTGCATTTTGCTTCTTCCCGTCTACTGGCTTTGATTCCACCACTCTTCCACTTTTGTCATGAACTTCTGATCTCTGAGCCAGAAGGCCTCGAACCTAGAAGGACGTCTTTTTGGACTAGCTTTAATGTCAATTTCTAGTCGGATTGGCCAATGGTCTGAGCCCATTCCTGGTAGGATCATTGTTTCAATAAATATATCCATGTTTATTATTTGTTCCAATATTAAGAATCTGTCCAGTCTTGATGCAATTTCGTTTATACCTCCTCTTCTGTTATTCCATGTGTGAATCCCATTTATTATGGGTATGTCCACCAGTCTTTGTTCCGTTATCATATCACCAAAGGCTTATGTATCCGGATCTATTCTTCTCAGGCCTCCTTGTTTTTCCTCTAGGGATGCAATCATGTTGAAGTCACCTCCTACAATCCATGGTGAATCTGGGAATAAGCTTCGGATTGTTTCCACATTCTGAAGAAAGCTCTTGCATTCTCCCGTTAAATGGGGACGGTATACCCCAGTGAGAAGGACCCATTCCCGAGAACCTATATTCCTGAATTTTCCTGAAATAATTCGAGGCACGCTTACCCAATTTTCAAATTGAACTTCCTCTGGGTTCCAAAGAATTGCCAGGCCCCCTGCACTACCTATGGCATCTTGACCCACTATTCCACAATGAGGATTGAATTTGCTCATTATCTCTTTCAATTTTTGTTCACTAATCTTTGTTTCTTGAATTATCATTATGCTGGGTTTATCTTTTTTCAACCTGTCTCTCAGATATCTCTGTTTCCACTTACTGTTCAGCCCTCTAATATTCCATGTTGTAATTATCATTTTAACAATTTGAGGGGTTGTTGGAATACCTCTGAAAGAGGTATGACTCTTCCTGAATTAACCAACATATCTCCAACCATTTGGATGGTCTCACTCATGGCTCTTCTTCCCCGTTTTCTTCCACCTTTTCCTGCATCACCCATTTCTGTGCCTTGGCCTCCTTGCACTCCTAGCTATTCTGGTTGGTTTGCTATGGCTACCCCTCCTTTCTCCTTGTATTTTTGGAACATGTCCTTGTATAATTGCTTTTGCTCTTATGGTATGGATCTTGCATCCAGATGCCTCCATTCATGTAGAAGTCTCTTCATTACTTGTTCCTCTTCACTCCCTTTGTCCTTTTGTGGGTCTATCTCCATTTGGGTTTGGTCTTGGGGGCTTCTCGTGCTTTCCCCTTCCTTCTCCTGTTCCAAATTTGTTTGCATTGTGTCTTTTCCTTTGTCTCCTTTTATGGGTTCCGCTGGTTCTTCTTCACTATCTTCTCTTTCCGTTTCCATTTCCTCTTCTTGTAGTACCCCGAACTTGTTTGGGTTTTCCCGGGTTACTGTTTTGATAGATGGTTTTAGGGGGACCGATCCTTTTTGAGATTTCCTTCTGGTAAGCACTTATGTGAAACCTTCGTCGTCCTCCTTGTTTGCCTCTGCCTCCTTCTCTTCCTCTCCCTTTCCTGCTACTACTCCAGATGCATTCAAAGGACATTATTTTAAGAGATGGCCATATTCATGGCATATTCTATAACGGAATGGGATATGCTCATAATCCACTTATTACTGCCAAACCTCATCATGGTACTCTACTTCGATATACTCCAGGAGCGGTTATGTGATATTCATGTATACATAGATCCTGGCATAGGACGTATATCTTCCTCTTTTAGTGGTCTCAGCTACTTTGACAAAAGTCTCGATTGTGTTTATTATTCCTTCCAGAATCTCTGGATCCCAGAACTCGATTGGGAGTTCAAACACTCTGACCCAGATAGGTGCCGCTAGCATTTTTTCCTTGTCTGGGTTGTAACATTCCTCCCAATGCCTCATAAATAGACCAGTGTTGTTCAGGAAGTAGGGTCCTCCCTCGAAAATCCTCTCCTTATCTTCCAGGTTAGCGAAAATGACCGTGAAAAAACCCTTTGCCCCTAGTTCTAGGTCTATGTGTCCCTTGGGCTTCCATCTCTGTTGTATCCATTTAGCCAGATCCTTCTCAGACGGCCAGGTCCCCACAAACTTACAAATCAGAGCATAATCTTTCATATATTCTCTATAGTCTTCAAGTTTGTTGTTAGGGATTACAAACCTGGGTTTTTTCGTTGCTCTGGGTAGGCATCTGCTTCCCAACCCTGCTTGCCAGCGAGCCCCCATGACCGGGATGTCCTTGTTGCTTTTTACGGTACCTCCATATGCCCCATTTATGCTTGTCTCGCCTGCTGCTACATTTTTATATGAGGGGATCTCTCCCCTCCCATTCCCATCTGCCATTTCTCTATCAGTCCCACCTACCTTCTTTCTCTTGTCCTCCACTCGTCTCTGAACTCTTCGCTTCTCTGATCAGGTGTGGGTGGTTGCAGGCTTACCCCGCACCCTGTCCCGGGTTCAGGTCTGCCAGAGGTGGCCCCTTCCGGAACGCTAACCCTACTCAATTGCCTTCATCGCTTTCTCCACTCCAGATATCTCCAAAATTATGTTTTAATCCGACTTATAGCTCATTTCTCCACTCTTTGAATAACTTAAACCAAATGAACTTACCTTTAAATTAATTGAGTTAAACTAGGATTTGTTGCTATATTAGCTCCAGTTGGTTGGGAAAGAGTTAATGTATCCTATATTTTTTGTGAGAGGATTTATGAGTCAGTTAGGTTCTCTTGGCTATAAAATGTATGCCCGTACAGATATTGGAAGTGTGAGAGTTTGTGAGGAAAATAATTATTTTGTAATCTCCTGATTAATAATAAGATTGTCGATGCCTCTGTTTGGTGGACGTAGCCCAGATTGGTTGGGTGAACCACGTTAATATTCTTTGTCTTTATTGTGTATGGTTTATTTGCTGTGTATGTTATTAATCTTGCTGTGCACTGATTGCTCTAACAAGTGGTATCAAAGCATGTTGGAGGAGCGCGCAACGGAGTAGTAACGGGCCCAAAGTCTGCTAGCGGTACTGGCTGTTCGATGGTGCCTGTGCGTTGGATTAGGGAACGTTAAAACAGGTGTGGCCATCAATCAACGTGCGTTGACATTGCGCTGGCCGAGTTGGTATGCGTTTGCAGAACTGCTGTTGAACTGCATTGAGTTATAACACTGTGTTGAACTGTTGAACTGCGTTGCAGAACTGCTGTCCAACTAAGTGCGTATGCCATGGAGCGGATGCATACGAGGAGTCTTTGATCAGTGAGTGCATACAGCAGTGGAGTCTTTTACAAGTGAGTGCGTTCAGCAGTGGTGCGTATGTGACCTGCATTGCGACAGCGCTGGACCTGCGTGGAGGTGAAGCCTGCCTTTGTCTTGTGGAAGAAGAACCTCTGAGATACATCCCGTCCACTGGTTCTTGCGTTCAGGGCCTCAGGGTCGGTGGCCTTTTTTTCATCCTCATCGATATTAACACATGTGCTTTGGAAAGCGGATGACTAAATTTTGATAGCCAGTGCCTCCTTCTCCTGATATGCTTTAGCTTGTGGAGGCATATTAGCTATTGTAGAAGTACTTGCTTTATGTTGCTGAGATTGAATCACATGTTAAATTGTTGTCATATTGTGCGAAATCGAGTTTAAGAATTCGATATGTGTTGTTGAGGATAGATAAACAAAGCGCCAAACCATTGTTGAAGGGTTTGGAGTCGACAATCGGATTGACGTGAATGCCTCCCATTCCCATCCTCTTTCCTACAAATTTGCGTGTGTCTGAAATGTTAAACGGTGGACCTGCGTGTAATGTGTGAAGCGCCAACAATTGCGTGGGTAAAAATTGCAACTTTTTTTTTTGGGTTTTTTATTGTAATTCGCACAATTTTTTTTTTTTTATTTTTTTTTTTTTTTTTTTTTTTTTTTTTTTTATTTTTTTTTTTTTTTTTTTTTTTTTTTTCTTTTAAAGCAAAGGCAGTGTAATATAAGGCATAGGCGGTTTGTATATATTAACTTCTGGTATTTAAAAGTTGGATTTGGAGATTGTGTGTTTTAAACGAGATGGAAAAAACTTAAAGTGCTCGTTTTGAGATCGAGAAGTTTAATGGTAAAAACAACTTTGAAGTCTGGAAGGTGAAGATGTACGATTTGCTTGTCCAACATGGTGTGGCAAAGGCGTTGTTGGGAAAATCCAAACAGCCTTACAACATCACAGATAATGAGTGGGCCGAGATGGATGAAAGAGTAATAAGTGTTATTCGACTGTGTCTGGCGGATGATGTCTTGTTTAATATCGTGTCGGAGACAACAGCTACTGGTTTGTGGAAGAAACGGGAGAAACTGTACATGACCAAATCCTTAACCAATAGGATTCTCTTGAAGCGACAGTTGTACAGTTTGCGAATGAAGGAAGGTACATCAATTGTTGATCATTTGAATGATTTTAATACTCTTCTAGTTCAGTTACAAAGTATAGAAGTAAAAATTTAATCCGAGGATAAAGCTATTACTTTATTGTGCTTGTTGCCCGAGTCATGGTATCATTTTGTTACTTCTATAAGTCTTAGTTCATCAGAAACTATTGAGTTTGATGATGTAGTTTCATCTTTATTATCGGAAGAAACAAGGAGAAGGTCGCATTCAGAAACCTCTACATCAGAAGCTATGATGGTTAGAGGTCGTTCGAAAGAAAGACACTCCAGTAGGCCGAGCGACTCATGTTCAAAGTCGAAAGGGAAGAACAGTAAGGTAAAGTGTTGGTTTTGTGGCAAATCGGGGCATTTAAAGAAGGACTGCTGGAAGCGACAGCAGCAAACTTCTAAAGCAGATCCTTCGACAGAGAAGGAGGCAAATACGACAGATACAGGTTCGGCATCTGGCTCAGGTATGAGTGATGAAGTATTATCAGTTAATGTGTCAAATCATGATCAACATTGGTTGTTAGATTCCGGTGCATCAAACCACATGTGTATTCATAAAGACTGGTTTAAGACATAAATCAATTAATGATGGAGTTGTGTACATGGGTAATGATGTAACATGTAATATTGTGGGGATTGGGAGTATACAACTGCAAATGGTTGATGGGACAACTAAAATTTTAGCTGATGTGAGGCATGTACCAGATTTAAGAAAAAAATTGATTTCATTAGGAGCACTTGATTCAAATGGATATAAAACTGTAATTCAAGGTGGAGTAATGAAAATTTACAAAGGTATTTTACTAGTTATGAAAGTTAAGAAGGTAGGAAATCTATTTCAGTTAGAAGGAGGTACAGAATCAGATTATGTGTCTACGGTGTCTGAACATGACAGTAGTTCCATTCACTTATGGCATCAAATATTGGGGCATATGAGTGAAAGAGGGTTAAAATTTTTGGCTGATCGCAAGTTACTTCCAAATTTAAAGTCTGGAAAGTTATATTTCTGTAAGCATTGTCTGTTTGGAAAACAAAGTAAACAAAAGTTTAAAACAGGCAAACATACTAGTAAAGGAATACTCGACTATATCCATTCAGATGTCTGGGGTCCAGCCCCTACAACCTCATATGGTGGCTCGTCATATTTTGTATCGTTTATTGATGACTTTTCTAGGAAAGTGTGGGTCTACATATTGAAAAGGAAGTCTGATGTTTTTTCAGTTTTCAAGCAGTTTAGAGCATTGGTAGAAAACAACACTGGTAGAACAATAAAATGTTTAAGAACTGACAATGGTGGTGAGTTTACTTCCAAGGAGTTTGACAGCTATTGCAAGGATGCAGGGATCGAGAGAAATAAGACCACGGTTTATACTCCTCAGCAAAATGGAGTTGCTGAATGCATGAATAGGACTCTTCTAGAGAGAGCAAGGAGTATGCTGAGTAACGCCGGGTTGCAAAAGGAGTTGTGGATGAAAACGGTGGCAACAGCTTGTTATGTGATAAACCGATCTCGATTGACGGTGATAGGCTACAAGATTCCGCAAGAGGTATGGAAAGGACACCCTTGTGACTATTCTAAACTCAGAGTGTTTGGTTGTGATGCATATGCTCTAGTGCCTAAACATCAGTGAACTAAGTTAGATCCAAAGTCTAAAAGGTATATCTTTGTTGGGTATGGTGTTGGAACAAAGGGATATAGATTGTGGGATCCTACTACCCGCAAAATCATCATCAACAGAGATGTAAAGTTTAATGAATCCTCTCTTGTACAGTTAGATGTAGATAGTAGATTAAAACAGGATGATGTATCTGACTTTCAGCACATTCAGTTTGATAGCATTTCTAATGATAGTCATGATGACCATAGTTCAGATACTAGTCATGAACAGGTTTCAGAATCAGAACATGAACAGGGTTCAGGTTTAGATCATGAACAGGTCTCAGATACTGATCGACAAGAAGTTCCTACAGATGGTAGTCAGCCAATCGAGGAAGCGCCAGAAACATCCTTAAGGAGGTCGACAAGAATCAAACGGCCACCAAGAAGGTATGATGATTATGTCACTTCTGTTTCATTTACTGCTAATGACAATGAACCTCTGTGCTATCTGGAAGCAATAGAAGGTTTGAAAAGTGACAAGTGGAAAGCAGCCATGAAGGACGAAATGATGGCCTTAAGTAAGAACGGCACATGGGATCTAGTTGAGCTTCCGAAAGGCAGGAAAACTGTGGGGTGTATTTTTCAAGCTGAAATGGGGTGTAAATGATACAGAAGACAGGTACAAAGCGCGACTGGTTGCAAAAGGGTTTTCTCAAAAAGCTGGTATTGACTTTCATGAGATTTTTTCGCCAGTGGTTAAAATTGTTTCAATTAGAATTGTGTTAGCATTAGTGGCTTTGCTTGATTTAGAGTTGCAGCAGTTAGATGTTAAGACTGCATTTCTACATGGTGATTTAGATGAGGAAATATATATGGAACAACCGGAAGGGTTTTTTCAGCATCGCAATGAGAAATTTGTCTGCAGGCTCAAGAAGTCATTATATGGCCTGAAGCAGTCGCCTCGGCAGTGGTATAAGAAGTTTGATTCTTTCATGTTGAGTCAGAAATATGTTAGAAGTGAATATGATCATTGTGTTTATTTTAAACAGTTGAATAATGGCATATTCATTATCTTGGTATTGTATGTTGACGATATGCTTTTAGCAAGAAAAATCATAGAAGAAATCAACAGGTTAAAGGCTCAGATGGCAAGGACATTTGATATGAAAGATCTAGGAGCAGCAAGACAAATTGTGGGGATGGAGATTTTCAGAGACAGGAGCAATGGTAAGCTATGGCTATCACAACAAAAGTATATTGAGAAAATACTTTTGAGGTTTGGTATGAATAATGTGAAGCCTGTTTCAGTCTCTTTAGCTTCCCATTTTAAGCTTTCTTCGAGTTTATGTCCTAGTACAGATGAAGAAAAGGATTATATGTCTCGAATTCCATATGCCAATGTAGTATGGTGTTTAATGTATGCGATGGTTTTTACTCGACCAGATATTTCACATGCAGTTGGGGTTGTCAGCCGGTACATGGAAAATCTGGGTAAAGAACACTGGTCAGCAGTGAAATGGGTGCTTCGGTATTTGAGAGGCACAAGTAATTATTGTATATCTTACAATAAGAGTAGTGAATTTGTTTGTGGATATGTTGATTCCGATTTTGCAGGTGATTTTGATAAGAGAAAGTCAACTTCAAGGTACGTCTTTACTCTTGCAGGTGGAGCTATCAGCTGGATGTCAAAGCTACAGAACATTGTTGCTTTGTCCACTACTAAAGCAGAATACATTGCTGCTTCTCATGCTTGCAAAGAGGCGGTTTGGTTGAAAGGTTTGCTTGGTGAGTTTGGTAGGTTACAGGACAACATCAGGTTACTTTTTGATAGTCAAAGTGCAATACATTTGGCTAAGAATCCGGCCTATCATAGTAAATCAAAGCATATTCCAATTAAGTACCATTTTGTAAGACAGGTTATCACTGAAAGGGAAGTCTCTCTTGAAAAGGTGCATACAAAGGAGAACTGTGCAGACATGTTCACGAAACCAGTTTTGTTGGAGAAGCTACGCTGGTGTTTGGATTCTCTTGGCTTGCAGAAAAGATAAAATAATAATAATAGGGCATCAGGCGAATTGTTGTCAAGGTGGAGATTTTTGAGATTTTCTGTTTGAACTGAAATAGGCAGAAATCTCTGTAGGTGACAACAATAGAAAATCTGTTGCTGGATTATCTCCAGGTTGTTGGGAGCAAATTAATGCATCCTAAATTTGATGTGAGAGCAGTTAGATTCTCTCTACTATAAAATAGGTTGTCATACGGATAGCTGGGAGAGAGATTGAGAGTTTCATTGATGTAATCTCCAAATTTTGATTAATATATTCCTGATGCCTATGTTTGGTGGACATAGCCCAGATTGGTTGGGTGAATCACGTTAATAGCTGTGTTCTATGTGTTTGAGCTTCTGCTGTATTAATTCTGTGTTTATTTAATATTGTTGTGCACCTGATCCAACATGGTGAAAGGTCAGATTTGAAGTTATATTTAACAGATACATAATTTTGAGGTTCTTGATTCGGATTATCCACCATCTTTATTTTTCAGTCTAATTGAAATTCAGCAGTGATATGGTTATTGGCCATTTAAATTATAAATCCAGAATAGTTTGAGCTGTGCGAGTTTTGTTTTTTCACTTCCTACGTAAGAATTGTGGCGTTAAAATGTAAAAACCAGAACTATGAGAATCTAAATGTGCATGTAAAATCTTTAATAAAAGGAAAACACCCTTTTATTCTGAAATGGTTAAATACAAATGATGAGAATGAGAGATTTTAATAACCCTCCTCTATTGAAACTATTTATATTCTTTTGGTTGTTAAAACTGAACTATGAGGACAGAAAAAGTCATGAAAAATAATAACATAGTTACATAAATAAATGTTTTATTGATAAATGAAAAATAAATTAGGAACACTTAAAAACTGAACACTTGCTGATGAGATTTTAAATATAATAACTTTTTTATTATAAGAATTATCGATAATTTGATGGACGGGAGAGAAAGATCCATGAGGTGTTGAGGTGTTTAGCTAGATATAAATGCTAAGCTTAGACATCATTGATAAATGCTAAGCTGGGATAAGATGGGCATAAACCATTTTGGGAGATAAAAGCAAACTTTAGGTTGAAAATAAAACACAAAAACATGAGGCCCCTTTAAAAAAAATCTCACAGGAAAGGAACACATAAAATGCCTATTGCAAGGATCTTGATCAATACTCAGGGGTGACTTACAGTTGGAAGGAAAATGGTGTTTCAGTTTTAAGTGTGTCATATCTGCAAATTACTTATTAGATGGTTAATGCTTTGTTTAATCGTTGCGGGATTGGTAATGGTTGTTTAAAATTCTATGTAATGTTTATTTTAGTATGACATGCAAGCTTTGACCACTTGATAGAATTTTAGATTATATGAAATTTTGTATTTGATTTGGTTAATGATTAGTAAAGAGTGTAAAAATGGTGTTTAGTAAAGAGAGTAAAAATGGATTGTTATTCTTTAATTTTAATTCACATATTTTTTGAGATTTTATTAGGTGAATATTCTATATGGTTAGCACTCAGCAAGGATGAAACAGAATCTTGTTGCACCTCTGGAGATATTATCATTATCCCTATGTTTATGAATGTTGATCCTAAGACAAGAGTTATTATAGATTATGTGTTGGAAATAATATTGGGAGTGGGGTGAATAAGTATTTACAATTCAATAATATTTTATTTGTCACTCTGATTTATATATGCTACTTCACTAAAGTTAACTTGGGTGATTAAAGAAACCAGCTTATACCTAGAGAACTTATGATTTAGTTAATTTATCATGTGTTGATCTTTAATGATTGCATCAATATCTTATTATATAGTAACTATGTGCATTAATAAAACACACAAAAGTAACACATATAAACACCAAGATTTAAGGTGAAAAACCAATGCCTCAGAAAAAACCACTTCGTCATCTTTCTGTTATTAATATAAAGAAAATCAGTTTACAATCTTGTACTAATGCAAACTCATACCAGTACACATGCACCCACTTGTAGAAGGCTACAACCTTCTCTAGTTTTCCACCTTATGCTAGAAGGGAGCTACAACTGCCTATCTCTTGTACTAGCCATATGTTTACTAGTATGTAGGCATAGAATTAGAGAAGGTTATGACCTCCTTCATTAATTATTAGACTCGATGATGCTCCTAGTACACAACAACACAATATGAAGGCCTTTTGACCCATAAAAAACCTTGAAGGTCAAACTCTATAATACTAACTTCATCAATTAACAACTAGTAAATATGAGGAGTCACATCATTGTCAGTAGAACGCTGTGCTCAACCTAGAAACCTTTATCATCATTCCAAATGAGCGGAAACCTCAAAAATCATACATCATAATATATATGCTACTTTAATGAACCCAACCTCCATGTATACGCTACTTCATGTAACAATACCTGCATATACCTTTCAAACTATCGAATCATGCAAACTTCTGAATCAAATATGTACCAAATAGTTATATTATGAACATATATTATTCATTTACAGAGATTCAAATAGTTATCAGCAGAGATAACACTTCTCACTTAATCAATCAATCAATGAGACACAATCTCCTTATGCATTCAGTTTTACTTTCAGATTTAAGAATACTTCATTGATAGACAGTAGTAAAATATCACCACTGATGAGATAGATGAGTCATTTCTGAATAATTGGCTTTTCTTTTTTTATATGCTACTTGGAAGAGTCGAACCCATGTGGATACATGCTTTTCCCAAGGCGATGGAAAAAAATTAACTTACAACTTTGTTTCTATTCCAGACTTCACACATACCTAGATCATGACATTTACAGAATAAAAGATGTGTAAGCCATTAGATCTAGCCCAACCAATATCTAATCATACAATGATAAGTCATTTCAAGTCTCATGATCCCGATCCAGCATTGTATCCAAGGTGCACACAATATTTCAAATCATATCATAATCATAGCCCCTGCAACATATAACATACTCCATATAGAAGTATTCATGAGAAACCCCTTCCACTTACACAGTTGGTCCTTTGATCCTCTTCTCCTTATATATTTTTTGGTCTTCCTCAATACCTCGGACCAAAACAACACTTAGAGCCTATGGTATTCTTGGACACGATCAAATAACCATTACTGTGCTCAATGTTGTGGGCTAATACCATGGTATTGACCCTTGGTACTACTTAAACTTGAATTTCTTTGACTTTCCAACGCATACGCACTTTTCCTCTTGTGAAAGTGCGGGCATACCTATACACTACTTTTGTTCTATGAACCCATGTGTATATGCTGCTTTGACAAGGTGAACATGCATATACAACTTAAACTATCTCAAAACATCATTATCCTTGAACATCTTGATTCTAATTAGTAGACCTTTGTTCCAACTTCCTGTTCTCCTCTACCAATGCCCTTTTACCTCTGAATTGACCTGCCAATGCCCTTTTACCTTTGAATTGACCTGCTACACTATGGGTTTCCTTTTGTCAAATATAAGCTCACCTTTGAGTGAGTTTCCATTAAGGACAACACTCATATCAATTAAGGAATTTAGACTTCTGTGATCCATAACATTGTTTAGAGAATTTTTGGCATAATCAATCTCCCCTTTTCGACTTGATGGCAACCATATTGTTGTTGATTACTGCAAGCTGTAGAAATTGATAGAGATATCAAGCAACACAAAATACTCTCCCCCTTTGACATGAAGGGAAAGGGCGGACCAAGATATTCTCGCTTGAGATATACTATGTTTTCCATTCTCCCCCTCAATACATGCAGAGTCTCAGAGATATTTTTCAAAAGAATAACATGACTCTATAACTCAACTATGTGAGTGGTAGGCTAGTTGCAGGTGTTAATGGTAATTGTTCAATACGAGAAACAATCTCTTCAAGTTCAGGCATGACTCCTTCTCTCGTTTCCTTGGGAGTATAAGTCATCAACCTCTGAACTTAGATATCCTACTAAAATAGTATAACTGTTACATTTACCTAAAATATGGCAAATATTCACTTTTTCTACGGAATAAAAAAGAATTAAAACTTCAGTTAAAACATTATCACCTATGTCATTCCACAAATCTTTAGCTCGTTAAACCTCTGTCGTCGATCTTATTCTTTAATCCAACGGTTATCGCTTTCCCTACTCGCAAACTAGCCAGATGATCTCCACCATTGATCAATCCCGCTTGATCCAACGGCCAACGCGTAATCTTGCGTGGATTTTTGCACGATGTTCAGCAAGTCGAGAGCACGTGAGAAAAGTAGTTTTCTTGTGCTATATTTTGGCTACTAAGTGTAATCGCGTGAAAATTCCAAATACAACTTACCACCTTGAGATTGCGCGAGAAACAACTTTCTCATACGAAGACCACTTTTCTTTTTTGTTTAACTTCTACGCTTGTTAGCACATGATAACCATTATATCTATTGGATCTGTCAATCGGGCGGCTGAGACCCTTTCCTAAGTTTCCTGCAAATTTATCAGGTTTTCCTCATTCCGCCAAGGTTTTAGCACTTTCGCCAAGTTTAATCTGTCTCTAAGTTATATTCACGATATCGCTAACTAAACCCTATGGTTTTGAAATACATTCAAATTATCTAAATGCGTAGCACATGAAGATTTCAATGTGTTAACACAAGATTATACAAAACTCTAATTCTAAAGGCCAAACTGAAAATCAATAGTATCCAGAAATATTTCGAAGGAAATTTAAAACCTCCACAATTGGCCATTCATGCAGAGAATACAAAGGGACACACATAAATTCCAATTTCTACAATACAATCCTCCACACCCAAATCTGTTTTCATTAATTCATAACTTACATAAATACCTATACATACAACAACCAGATCTTAAATCGAAGGATCAAAACTACCTAATCCTATCTAATCTACATGATATCCTCCTCGAGAATCTCACTAAGCCTAACTACTTGAATTAATTAGAGGATAATCCAAAACCCTGAATTCTAGCTCAAATCCTATCTAGAAAGCTTTGTAAATTGACAACTAAAGGATCCCACTCCTTTGCTTGTAATTTTTTTTTTTGTATTTTTGTTATAAAATTCGAAGTCTTTTGTCTTCAAGCCTCATGCTCCTCCATCAGACTCCCGATGAAAAAATTCTTCATGGGCTCCTATCCATGAGCTCTTCTACATAATTGCCCAACTTCTGTAGCATGGCATCTATCATCTAGGTAGCATTAGCAATCGGTTTATCTTTCCACTTGATCGGATATTGAAAATACTCCTGTCCTCTTTTCTTGTTAAACACTCTCTTGTCTAAAATATATTATGGTTGCAATGCCTTTGCTGTTGGTAACTTTGTTACCCAATCAACCTCCTGTTTTTCTTTATCTTCTGTTGTATCCTCTACATTTTCACTTTCATACATGTACAAATCAGCAACATTGAAAATTGGAGATATTCCAATATCATGAGGTAATTCAATTTCATATGCATTTGCAAAAAATTTCCTCAAGACTTTGCATGGTCCAATTTTCTTAAATTTTAACTTGTTATACTCCCTTTTTCGAAATATTTCCTTCCTCACGTGTGCTAGAACCAAATCTCCAACCTCAAAATTAGCTTCTCCCTTCTTGAAGTATGCTCTGCTCTTGTACTTTATGTTGCTATCTTGTAACTGTTGTTTTACCGATTCATGTATTGCTTGAATCTCTGAAGCAAAATCTTCTCCTTCAACACATCTCATTTCAGCTTTACCTAAGTCTCTTAATTCAGACACTCCTCTTGGGTGCATTCCATTGGAATGGACTCTGCCCTATACTCCTGTTAGGAGAATCATTATAATCATATTCAACCTATGCCAAAATTTGATCCCACTATTGTGGATGTTCACGTGCAAGACTTCTCAAAAGATTAGCCAAGCTTTTGTTTACAACTTCAATTTGTCCATCACTTTGAGGATGATAAGTTGAACTGAAACTCAGTTTAGTACCAAGTTTCTTCCACAATGTCTTCTAGAAATGACCAACAAATCTGGTGTCTCTGTCTCAAACAATGCTCTTAGGTAACCCATGCAACCTTACAATCTCCTTAAAAAATAGATTAGCAATGCGAGTAGCATCACTGGTTTTATAACATGGAATAAAATGTGCCATTTTAGAAAATCTGTCAACCACAACATAAAGTGAATCATTTCCTCTTTGATCTTTTGGTAAACCCGAAACAAAATCCATACTTACCATGTTCCAAGGTCTATCTGGAATAGGTAACGGAAAATACAAACTTGTGTTTTGGCTCATTCCCTTTCCATACTCACAGACTTTACAACTTTTAACATACTTTTCCACTTCAGATCTCATTTTCAGTGAGAAATAAAACCTGTTGAACTACTCATAAGTCTTATCTGCACCAAAATGTCCTACAAGTCCACCACTATGTTTCTCCTCGATTAAATTTTCTCTCATAGAGAAAATTGGTATGCACAACTGATTTCTTTTAAACAACAGTCCTTCTTGCAAGAAAAAATCTAGCCACTTACTTCTATCTAGCAAAACAAGATTTTTACAAGCTTCAAATGCCTCTTTAAAATCTAAAGCTTCCTCATATAATTCCTTAATAAAATAAAAACCCAACACATGAATTTGAATTTCTTCAACTAAAATACTTTTTCTGCTTAAGGCATCTGCTACCTTGTTTGATTGGCCAATTATATGCCTCAATACAAAATTAACACTATGAAGATATTCTACCCATTTTGCATGTTTTTGACTAATCTTTGGTTGTTGCATAATGTACTACAATGCATGATTGTCTGAATAAAGTATAAATTATTTAGACATATTGTCTCCAATTTTTCAATGATTTTACAACTGCATAAAATTCCTTATCATAAGATGAATATTTCTTCTTTGATTCATTCAGTTTTTTATTCAAATAAGCTATAGGTCTATCCTCATAACTTAAAACACTGCCAATAGCTTCTCCACTAACATCACATTTCACTTGAAAAGGTTTATTAAAATCAGGAAAAATTAAAATAGGTTTCTCAATGATCTTCCTTTTCAACAATTGAAAGTTCTTTTTTGCTTCAGTAGTCCATTTAAATGGTTCTTTATCCTTGTTTATAGTGTCAATAATAGAAGCGTTGATCTTACTAAAACTCCTTATGAATTTTCTATAAAAACTAGCAAGACCATGAAAATTCATACCTCAAAAACCCTTTTCGATGAAGGCCACTCTATGATTACCTTTATCTTCTCTGGATCCATCTTTAATCCATCAGCAGAAACAACAAAGCCCAAATATACCAACTCTTCCTTCATGAATGAACATTCCTTCAAATATAGCAATAACTTTCTTGTTGCAGCTTCTGTAAGACATAGCTCAGATGTCTCATATGTTTCTCTTTAGATTTGTTGTAAACTAATATATCATCGAGATATAATATTACAAATTTACCAATAAATTATTTCAACACTTCATTCATAAGTCACATAAATTTACTAGGAGAATTTGATAACCCAAAAGGGATTACCATCCATTCATACAATCCTTCATTTGTTTTAAAAGCAATTTTCCATTCATCTCCTTCTCTAATCCTTATTTGATGATAAGCACATTTTAAATCCAGCTTTGTAAAATATCTTGCTCCACTTAAACAATCCATCAAATCTTAAATTCTAGCTAAAGGAAATCTATACTTGATTTTTATTTTGTTGATTTCTCTTGAATCAATGCACATTTTCGAGCCTCCATATTTCTTTGGACTCAGCACAGTTGGCATTGCACAAGTACTCAAAGTCTCTCTAGCCAGTGCTTTATCTAGCAATTCTTGAACCTGTTTTTTTATTTCTTCATTTTTTGTGGGAGTCATCCTGTAAGCTGCTTTATTTGGTAGATTTTCCCCTGGAATCAAATCTATATGACGACTGATATTTCTAATGGGCGGTAATCATTAGGAAAATCATCTACAATGATATCACAATAATTCTCCAGCATCTCTTGAATTTCAATTGGCAAATAAAAAATCTTAGTGGAAGTAACTATTACCTTGGGTTTGCAAATCAGTGCAAAATTTACCTTATCCTCTTCAATATGCTACAAGTATTATTTTCCACTAAGAAATAGGGTCTTTGGATCAGATTTTCTTGATGCATCCTCTTCTTCGATAGATAGCAATGTATGATTAATATCATCTTTACCAAATTTGTATGTGTTCTTTTTCCCATCATTCATGGCTTCTCTATCATACTGGAAATGTCCTCCCAACAATGTGTGACAAACATCGATAGGCATCACATCACACAAAATTTTGTCTTTGTATTTGCCCAATTGCAACTCCACTTCACACTGTTCATTCACTAACAACTAATGTCCTTTTTGAAGCCATGACACATTGTAAGGTGTTGGATGTTTCTTTGTCTTTAATTTCAACTATTCCACAACTTCTGTAGAGACCAAATTATGAGTGCACCACTATCAATTATCATTTAACAACATTTTCCTTGAACCTTGCACACAGTCGTGAACAAAGTCTTTCTTTGTGCTAGTTCAACAACTTCCTTTGGTGGCTTTAACAAACCTTTGTTAGCTACCAAAGATTCCCGTTTCTCTGGTACATTTTCTTCTTCTGGCACCTTTACTACTCCTTCCTCACTCTGAGCAACAATTACATTTCTCTTTTTTGTTCCTGCATTTTCTGGGCACTCTTAGGCTTTGTGTCCCAACTTGTTACATCCACAACATCTAATTTCTCTTCCTCTGCCTCTTCCTTCTCTTCCTCTGAAAAATTCCTTCTTCCACTTGCATCACCTTATGTCGGTGTATGCTAACTCGAGTTGTTGGTAGCTCCATCTCTAGCTGTTGTAGATCTTCCTCTACCACCTTAAGTTCCCCTTCCTCGAAAAGTACCTCTACTTCTAGAAAATTGCTTCCTCATGAGTTTTTCTTCAGCCTTCAATACCATATGATAAGCCTCTTCTACTGTTTTAGGAGATAGCAAACTTATCTCATCCTGAATCTCCATTTTGAGTCCATTTATATATCTTGCAACTTTCTCATTTGTATCTTGAATTTTTCTAGCTCTTATGCTTACTTTATAAAATTCTTCTGTGTATTCTTTCACTCTCAAAGACCTTTGTCTAAGACTCTGCATGTGCTTATATAATGAAAGTTGATAATCACTAGGAAAAAGCTTACCTCTCAACTTTTCCACCATCCTGTTCCAATTTTTAATTGGCTTCTTACCAAGTAATTTTCTTTCTGTCTGCACTCCATCCCACCAAAGTGTTGCATGTCCTTTCAATTTTGTGACAACAAATTTCACTCTCTCTCCTTCTTCCATTTCTTCATAATCAAAGAATTTATCCATGTAATTAATCCAATCTATCAACTCTTCAGGGTTTAAACCTCCTATATAAACTAAACCCTCAAGTTTTGGTTTATATGTGGATCCCAACACTCATTTAAAGAATCTCATTTCAGGAGTAACTTCTGCAAGTTCATCTTCTTCTGCAGCTTCAACTTCAGGCTCACTAACATCTCCATCTCTTTGATTTCCCATTTCCACTGCTTCTATTCTAACTTTCATCTGTTGCATAGCTCCCAACACTTCAGTATTTGCAACCAGTCTTCCTCTTCTTCGACCACAACAACATCTTCCTCCAACTCTGAAAGCCATGTTGGATTTCTTTCTTTAATCTTTGAGATCCTGATCAGTGTCAATAAGATGCTCTGATACCACTAATGGTGGGTTGCTTGCATGTGTTAATGATAATCGTTCAAAACCCAAAATGATCTCTTCAAGTTCAAGAGGGACTTCTCCTCAGGTTTCCTTCGGAGTATCAATCATCAACTTCTAAACTTAGATATTCTTCTAAAACAACAAAACTGTTTCATTTACCTGAAATATGGAAAACCTTCACTTTTTCTACAGTATAAAAAAGAATTGAAACTTTAGTTAGAACCTTATCGTGTCCATCATTCCACAAATATTTAGTGTGCTAAACCTCCGTCATTGACCTCATACTTCAATCTGACAGTTATCACTTTCCCCACTCGCAAACCAGCCGGACAATCACCACGATGTTTAATGAGTAGAGAGCATGCGAGAAAAGTAGTTTTCCCATGCTACGTCTGAGTTGCGAAGTGTAATTGTGTGAAAATTACAAATACAACTTACCACCTTGAGGCCACGCGAGAAAAAACTTTCTCCTACAAAGGTCGCTTTTCTATTATGTTTAACTTCTGTACTTGTTAGCACATGATAACCATTAGATCTATTAGATGTGTTGATGAGACAGTTCAGACCTTTTCCCACATTTCTTGCGAATTTATCAGGTTTTCCTCATTCCACCAAGGTTTTAGTGCTTCCGCCAAGTTTAATATGTCTCTACGTTATATTCAGGATATCTCTAACTAAACCCTATGGTTTTGAAATACATTCAAATTATCTAAATGCGCAATGTATGAAGATTTAAACGTGTTAACACAAGATTATACAAAAATCTAATGCCAAAGGCCAAACTGGGAATCAATAGTATTCAGAAATATTTTGAAGGAAATTTAAAACCTCCGGGATTGACCATTCATGCATAGAATACAAAGAGACACAAAGAGATTCCAATTTCTAAAATACAATTCTCCACAATCAAATCCCTTTTCATTAATTCAAAACTTACATAAATACCTATACATACAACAACCAGATCCTAAATCAAAGCACCAAAACTGCCTAATCCTATCTAATCTGTAGGATATTCTCCTTGAGAATCTCCCTAAGCCTAACTACTTTAATTAATTACAAGATAATCCAAATCCATGAATTCTAGCTCAAATCCTATCTAGAAATATTTGTAAATTAACAGCTAAAGGATCCCACTCCTTTGCTTGGAAACTTTTTTTATATTTTTGTAATAAATTTCGAAGTATTTTGTCTTCGAGCCTCATGCTCCTGCATGAGTGAGTATGAACTTCCTATCACCATGAATCATACATACATCAATCACCCAACCAATTGGGGATACACCAAATTTGATTCATCCACCCAACCAAGTGGGGATATATCATTGTTTATACATGGATGAAATATAACAATTATCACATCATCCTTCCCATGCATAGTGGGGAAACAAATTACATCATATGTCCAATAGGACTCATTCAAAAATAGACTATGACAGAATGTGACATATTACACCCTAGATCTTTACATGACCTATGCAACAATGAATATCTGAAACCATAACTGAAATCAACAACCATAATGCAAACAATGTAGAATGTTTGTCAAGGTTAATGCTCCCCATGAATGTGTGCTATCTGTGCATTGTCAACAAACCATTCATCAAGGCATCTTCATCAGTCAGATAAAAATCAATGAACAAAGCATATCAGCATACAATAATCATCAATATCAGACTGAGCACCCATGTAAAAGTCTAACCCAGTGTTTTTCTATCAGAAAAAGATCTACACTCCTTAAGCCACAGAAACTCATGTACATACGTGACTATCCTTCATGAAATCCACATATAGGACCTTTTTTTTTCTGAAAAGTGGATTTAACAGCACGATGATGCAGAAACTACTCCCAACTTTTGTTTGAGATATTCAAATGTTTCTCTCGGAAGTGGTTTGGTAAATATATCAACAACTTGTTCTTTGGAGGGAACATACTCCAATTTAACCTTTTGTTCAAGCACTTGTTCTCATAGAAAATGGTACTTAATGGGTATGTGCTTAGTCTTGGAGTGCATGACAGGATTTTTTGAAATACTAATGGCACTTGTATTATCACATAAAATGGATATGGTGGAGAATATGTGATTTGAATGTCTTGCAATGTTTGCATCATCCAGAGTAGTTGTGTGTAGCAAAATGCAGCAACCCCATATCCCGCTTCAGCTGTAGATAGGGAAATCGAACTTTCTTTCTTGCTGAACCAAGATACTAACCGTGATCCCATATAGAATGTACCTCCACTAGTGCTTTTTCAATCATCAAAATTTCCTGCCCAATATGCATCTGTATATGCATGAAGAGTAAGACATGTATATTTAGGATACTATATACCAAAGTCTTGAGTTCCTTGAAGATATTTGAATATTCTTTTTATAGCCTGAAGATGTGATTCCTTTCGATTTTCTTAGACCCTTCCAACAATTCCTACTGCATGCATGATATCAGGTCTGGTACCTGTTAGATAGAGCAGACTTCCAATCATAGATCTGTAGGTTGGTTGATTCACTGTAGGTGATTCATCATTAAAGCTGAGACTACATTTTGTTACCATTGGAGTACATACTGGTTTAGAATCTTCCATTCCATATTTCTTCAGAATTTTCTTGAGATATTTGGTTTGTGAAAGAAAATTACCATCTTTTGTTTTTTGTATTTGCAAACCAAGAAAATAAGTAAGTTCACCAAGTAAGGACATTTCAAATTCTTGCTGCATAACCGAAGCAAAGCTCTAACTCATAGATTCTTCATTGCTGCCAAACATGATATCGACAACATAAATAACAATAATTAGTAGTTTATCATTCTCAATCTTGGTGTATAATTTGTTGTTCGTAGATCCTTTTGTGAACCCTATTTGTTGAAAATATTTGTCAAGGAGATAATACCAAGCCCTTGGAGCTTTTTTCAATCCATAAAGAGCCTTTCTGAGCTTGCATATAAACTTTGCATAATTTCCTAGAATGAATCCTTATGGTTGTTCAATACAGACTTTTTCTTCTAACTCTCCATTAAGAAATGTGGATTTTACATCCATTTGATACACTTTGAATTTCTGAAAACTTGAAAGAGAAAGAAACATTATTATGGCTTCAAGTCTAGAAAAAGGTGCAAATGTTTCTTCAAAGTCTATACATTCTTGTTGAGCATACCCTTTACATACAAGTATTGCTTTGTTTCTAATAACCTCTCCATTTTCATTCAATTTATTCTTGAATATCCATTTTGTTCCTATAACATTTTTATCAAGAGGTGTAGGAACTAGTTCCCAAGTATCATTATTTTCAATTTGGTCAAGTTCTTCATTCATTTCCTTAACCCAAAATTCATATTTTCTAGCTTCATTAACATTCTGTGGTTCTACGGAGGATAGTAATTCTAGATAACTAGAAGTTCCTGCAATATTTCTTCTTATCTGTACTCTAGATCCCTTTTCTCCTAGAATTTGAGATTCTAGATAATTCTTTTGAACATACCTAGATGGATGTTTTTCCCTATAAGTTGTCTCTTCTTCTAATATTTCATTGCCTTCTTCCTCTATATCATTTTGATTTGATACATGCAAGCATTCATTGTCTTCCTCATAGCCATCATCCTTTGTTTTCTCTGGGTTTCTACATGCTTCATCAATTACTACATCAATGCATTCAACAATTTTACGAAGTCCCTTGTTATAAAATTTGTATCCTTTACTTATGGATGAATAACCAAGAAGAATTCCTTTGTCTCCTCTGGTTTGACAATTACCAAGTTTCTCATCAGTGTTTTTGATGAAACATTTTCTTCCAAAAAATCTAAAGTGTTTTATAGTAGGAGGCTTACCATATCAAAATTCATATGGAGTTTGATCACTATTTACCCAAACATTAGCTTTGTTGAGAATAGTCACAAAAGTAAATGCAAATTCAACCCAGAAGGTTGCAGGAGTTCCACATTCATCATGCATAGCTCGAGCCATTTGTTGAACTATTCTATTCATTATTTCCACTAATCCATTTTGTTGAGGACTTCTGGCAACAAATAACTGCCTTTTTATTCCATGTTGTTCACAAAAATAAAAAAATTCATCTAATATGAATTCTCCCCCTCGATCAAATTTGAGACATTTGATTTTTCAATCTGATTAATTTTCAACTAAAGCTTTAAAGGCTTTAAACTTTCCAAATGCTTCATATTTATGGTTTAGTAGATCTATCCAACACATTCTAGAGAGATCATCAATGAATAAAATAAAGTATTATTATCCACGAGGTGACTTTTTCCTTGTCGGTCCACACAAATTACTATGGATGAGTTCAAGAGGCTTACCTGTTGATCCTTATTTTTCACTGAAATGAACTCTGGTTTTCTTACCGACTTGACATGGTTTGCATATGGTATTTTCCGGGATATTGATATCTAGAAGATCACGATTTGCCTTGAGCCTGCTTACTTTTATTATTTGAGAAAAGCTTAGATGCCCCAATCTTCTATGCCATAACCAATTTTCATTTGTTTTTCTTAGATAGGATTGTTTTTGTCCTCCTTTCATTATGTATAGAATGTTTGGAGTTCTAGTACCTTTGATTATGATCTTTCCTGTATCAAGCTCACGAACCGTACATCCATTTGATTGAAACACAAGTTCATTTCCTTGATCACACATTTGACTCACACTCAACAAGTTATGTTTTAAACCATCAACATACATGACATTTCTATCTTTAACCTTTTCTTTCAAATAAACAGAACCTTTACCTTCAATAATAGCTAGTGTGACATTTCGAAAGGAAACATTCTTTTCCTTTTCTAAAGCATTATATGAATGAAGTTTCTCGTTATCACCTATCATGTGTTTAGAGCATTCACTATCAATGTACCACTAATTTTCTTTTCCTTCTCCAAATAGAGCTATGCCACATCTTTCTGATTGAAATTCCTTCTTTTTCCATACCCTGGAATTTGATGATGTTTGCCCCTTTTGAAGTGTTGGTCGAAATTTTATCCTGCATTCAGATTCTTCATGACCAAAGTATTACAAAATGAACATTCAATTTCATCTTCAAGAGGAGAAAAGTTATTATAAGAACTTTTCTTGATTCCTATTACACTCCTTTGATTTCATGCTTCTCTAGTCATGATAGTTTTGTAAGCAACACATTGAGGAACCTTATGCCGAAAGTTATGGAATGAAAAACATTTTCCATTAAAGAAGTTTCTATGATCATAGAATATTTTGGTATTGAACATGATTTACCTGATGAGTACTTTTAGGCTTTTGCTGACGATTGACATATTGTTCACTGGTCTTTGTTGCATTAATATAGCTTCTGGTGGAGGTTGATGGCTTTTGTGATTCAGATGATTCTTCAGTATATCCAAGACCTATCTTAATAAGAGGATAACATTGAACCTTGATGATTTCATTTAAATTTTCTGATCCTTTAGCAAATATAAGATTAAGAAATTTTTTCATCTCAAGTTCTTTTCTTAAACCTACAACTTCACATGGTTTTTCATTGTTCTTTTCTCTTTTAGTGAGTTGATGTGTCAACGTGTCCATGATCATATTCTTTTATTCCAAACAGATTCTGAGTTTAGTGATTTCTTCAAGAAATTCTTCCTCTTCTAAGGCATCCAAAAAATAGTCATTGTCATAAGCCATGAGTAGCTTATAATCTTGTTCAGTTTCATCTTCATCACTATTAGATAATCCATGACTATCTTCATGAGTATAGTAACTTATTCTATTAAAAACTTATTTTCTATAGCCTTTTGCAAATTTCTTTCCCTTTTCATGATTATCTTTATGAGAACATTTTGTAGCATAATGACCAATTCTACCACAAGCAAAGCATTTGAATGATAACTTACCTGTAAATCTTCCAGAGCCCTGTTGAAGCTTCTTGAAAAAGTTTACCTCATCTTCTTCTTTTGAAATGTATCCTCATTCATTGTGCTCTTCCTTTTCATTTCCTTTAGCTGAAGCTTTGAACATAGCTTCTCTCATATCTAACAAACCTCCTTTCCTCATTTCTAAGGCAGTCATAATTTCATGAAGTTGAACCATAGTAATAGATTGAATATCCTACTTTTCTTCTATGGCAGATACTTTTGACTCAAATTTATAAGACATGTATCTCAAAATTTTATGTACTAAAGTAGCCTCCTTTATCTCTTCATCCAGATTCTTCATACAATTAATAATCTCATCTACGCACAAAAAGTAACTAGCAATACTTTCATCACTATGCATGATCCAAATTTAAACAGGAATGCAACAAATTACAGAGATAACCATAAACACAAAGATGCAATGGAAATAATACTTCATTTCATTAATGTAAAATGCTGAAATATGCTTACAAAGAGCAATGGAAATAGACCAGCTAGGGCGATGGTAGCTTATCTCTTAGAAGAGATGTGGCGGCTACATGCCTCTTAACTATGTTACAATGAGGCTCGAAGGCCTATTTATTGTTGAGAAACAATGGAAAATCCTCAACATCCAAAAACCTTACCCTAGAAGATGAAACACCAAACTGTGGGCCCCATTTGGGTAAATTGGTACATCAAATTCTCGGGGTCATAACTTTGGCATACGATCTTTGTTTGATGCATAAAATATCTTGTTAGAAAGTTCTATCTGAGAAATACAACTTTGGGAAGACCATGTATACCCATGTTGCTCCTATTTTTCCCAAAAAACGTCGTTTAGGGACTCAAAACAGCTCTAGAAGTTCAGGACCAGAAAAAATGCTAAAAGTAGTAAATTGTGCTACAATTAAGGAAACTGAAAAGTTGAAAGAAACAGTGGTGGGGGTCTAAGTGGACTTGGTAGGTGGCAGCCAATATCCACCTGGATCATTCCTCCCCGCTTAGGAAGAAATGGTCCCCATTATGTTGAGTTCCTCCATGATATGTGGAAAAATCTGTTGAACTTGGTCCCTCGTGAGCCACTTGCCCTAGTGAAGGAGTTTCCCTACTTTGACAACTCGATACAGTTGGATATTCTACTAGAAAGTGTGTTTGATCTGTGTGTCCATGATCTGATCAATTGCAGCTTGTCTATGTAATCTAGATTTAACTCTATGGGTGTGAGATGTTCTGTAATGTCAGATGTATCTAGTAATGGTGGTAAGTATGGCCGAAGGCGGTCCACATTGAACACTTGGTGCAGGCCAAGGAATGGGGGAATTCTGAGCTCAAATGCATTGTCTCCCATAGCCTTAGTAATGGTGTAAGGACCATATCGAAGTGGCTTGAGTTTCTAATAGGCTCTGGGAAGGCATTCCTTTTGCAAATACAACCAGACTTTATTGCTCACCTCAAACTTGCGTGGCACCCAGTGTTGATCATGTCAATGCTTGTACTTGGCATTTGGTTTCTCCATAATGAAATGGACCTACTGGCGAATATGTTGGATGTGCTCAATTAAGCTAGTTTCCTTATCTGTTTCACACTGGACATGAGTTGAATTTGTGTGAGTAGTTACGAATGGCATGGCCACATCAATGGGACATAATGGCTGGAATCCCAAGCCCACCTGAAAAAGGGTTGTGGCTAGTCGAGTTGTGGAGAGCTCGATTGTAGCTGTGCTGAACATAGGGGAGGCTCTCATCCCATGTGCGTGGATGCTTTGAGTTTTACATGCACAGAATGTGTATGATCATCCTGTTGACAACCTTTGTCTCCCCATCAGTTTGAGGATGGAAGGTTGTGGACTTAGTGAGTTTGGTGTCCAACATCGACTAGAGACTGGAACAAATTGTACTAAGGAAGCTACTATCCCAATCCGAGATGATAGACTGTGGGATCCCAAAATGTACCCACACTCGTTCAAAGAAGAGTTTAGTAGTGGCTTTTGCTGTGATATTGGTCTTGCAGGCCGCCATAATGGCCATCTTTGAGAACCTGTCGACGACCACAAAAACACAGTTTTTTCCATGCTTAGTGGAAGGAAGGCCTGACATGTAATCCATGGAGATGGTTTCCCAAGGTCAACTACGGGTAGGAAGCGGGGTATAGAGGCCTTGCTTCTTGATGGTCGGTTTGGCAATGACACAAGCAATGCATGATCTAATTTACTTCCTGACATCCTGTTGAAGATTTGACCAATAGAAGTACTTCTGCAGTACTGCCACCAGTTTCTCGACCCCAAAATGCCCAACAACCCAACTGTAGTGTGCTTCATATATCAACTTGGCACACTCACTTGAAGGAACACAAAGGTGACCCATGTGGCATAACAGAGCATCCTAGAGGTGAAAATATGGAACATGTTGACCCTCCAAGAGTGTCTGGTATGCGTGGCCGAATTCTGGATCGCTTTTTAAGAGAAGTGGCCAATCAGAAGTCTTGTGCCCACAGGAGTTGAGCACAATGGTTAATGCCATGATCGGTGGTTGACTGAGGCAATATGCAACATTATTGGTGTTGCCTTACTTATACTTGATATTAAATTGGAACTATTGTAGGTATGTGAACCACTTCTGATGGCAATCATTTTGTAATTTCCCTTGGGTCTGTATGAACTGCAAGGGTTGGTGGTCTGTGTGGATGATTGTTTCCTTCCCCAAAATGTAATGCTTCCATTGTCGACAGGCCTACACAATGGAATACATCTCTTTGTCATAAGTAGGATACTTCCGAACAGTGTCTAAAAGTGTCTCACTGTGATATGCCACTAGATGCTCATGTCGAGTAAGGACTACCTCAATAGCATAGTCAGAGGCATCGGCCTCAACCTCAAATGGTTGTTGCAAGTCTAGTAATGCAAGCACTAGTGCTGTGCAAAGGTGATCTTTCAACTCTGTGAATGCCTTCTATTGAGATTCAGACCAAAATAATTTTTCTTTTGCTCCTCCCTTGGTTACTTGACTCAAGGGCCAAGTGATATGAGAAAATCCCAACACGAACTTGCAGTAGAAGTTGGCAAGACCTACAAAGTTGTGGAGCTCTGTTAGAGTGGTTAGAGATGGCCAATCTTGAATGACTTGGATGTTGGTTGGATCCACATGCACCCCCTGTTCATCAATAATGTATCCCAGATACTGAACTTGGGTAATGTCAAAAGTGCATTTCTCCAAATTTGCACATAACTTGTGTTGTCGTAGTGTTTGGATAACCTGTCGGATGTGGTGGAGGTGCTCTTCCTAACTCCGACTAAAGATTAAGATGTCAGCCAAGTATACCACTACAAATGAGTTGGTGAATGGCCACAAGATGTCATCCATTAGCCTCATGAAGGTTGTAGGAGCATTCGTCAATTCGAAATGCATAACCAACCATTTGAAAAGGCGCTCCTTGGCTTTGAAGGTAGTCTTCCACACATCGGAGGGTTCTATTGGTACATGGTGATATCCTGATTTCAAATCAATCTTGCTGAAGTATTTCCCCCCTTCAATTGGTCTAGGAGGTCATCAATCTGTGGGATCAGATACCTATTATGGACAGTGATCTTGTTCATCACCCGATAGTCAATACAAAGTCTCCAAGTCCCATCCTTCTTCTGTACCAATACAATTGAGCTCCCGCAAGGTGATGAACTTGGAAGGATGTGACCTTTCTGCAGGAGATCTTGAATTTGCCTCTTGATTTCATCGTTGTCCAGAACGGAGCAATGATAGATTGGTCCATTGGGCAGTGTCACACATGGGGTCAAATCAATGGAGTGCTTGACCTGACACTGTAGAGGAACCCCTGTAGAGGATGTGAAGATGTCCTCGTACTCCTCCACGACCTTGTCCATCTGTAGTTCTCGTGCATAGGGGCCCTGTCTGGAGGTTGTGGCCAACGTCTTCTTCTTTCCTCGAGGGTGTATCATTAGGAAAAAAATTTCCTAGTTTTGGAAATGAGCTTATTCAATTGTTTTTTGGTAACCAAAGAGATGGCAGCAGGTGGTGCTACCTTCGGTATCCTGTACAACCTATTTCCCAAAGTAACAATAACACCACGGGGCCTTGATTCATACACAACATGTAGATTCCACAAGTATGGTTGTCCTAATAATACATCACAAACTTCAAGGGGAGCAATGTTACACAATACCTCATCCGTGAAGGGCTTGATGTTGTATGGAAGGCGACACTGCTGCGTCATGCGAAGATCCCATCCTTGGTGAAGCCACCCGATGGTGTACGGTTGTGGATGTGTTGTGGTTAGTAAGCCCAACCATTTCACAACCTCTACCGAAATAAGGTCCTTTTGTCTCCCGTTGTCGACAATGAACTATAACGGGAAGCCGTTTACCCACATCTGGGAGTGGAAGAGACGCTCCTCCTCCTCTGGATCTTCGGGTTCCTCCTTCTGGATCTTCGTAGTGGCAACGGTGGCACTGGGCTCCACATCGATAATCTGCTTCTCTTTGTCATTCCCCTTGTCAGGTTTTGAATTAGTGTCAGAACATGCATCATATTCTGAAACCTTTAGCTCAGCCACTAGTGACTGCTTCGCTCGAAACTCACTTGTGTTGTGAGTGGAGCTCTTATGGAACTCACACCACTTTACCATATCCTTTTTCGGCTTCATGACGTTGTTCTTTTCTTGCAGCTTTGGTGAGTTATCTTGGGTCGCCCCACCTTGGCTTTGTCCTTTGTTCTGTGGTTTGGGGGCACCTTTCCCTTGCTTTGGATTCGTAGATCCAGAGTCTCGCTTCTTCTATTTAAAATTTTTCTTGACCTTGATGGCATATCGGTATGCTGTGCTGAGCGAGGGGACGTTTAGGAATTCTATTTCTTCCTAGATGTATTTGTGTAGACAGCCATGGTATTTGAGTACTAAATGATGCTACGAATACTTGATACCCAAATTTGTGTGAAGGGTATGGAAAATATTGGTAAACTCCAACACGTCTTGGTCCCTCCCCTTCCGCAACGTGGTCCACTTTATGTATTGATCCTCATAGCTTCTGACAGGGTAGTACTGCTCCTTGATGGCATCCTGGAATGAATCCCAAGTAGGTGTGACTGAAAATAGTGAGCCTGTACTTTCATCCTTCTGCTTGCATTAGGTCTCCCACCAATCCTTCAAGTGGGGGGCTGCTTTGAGAAGAGCAAAAATAATCTTTTCACGACTGGAAAAATCATGAACAAAAAAATAACCCTCTGGCATATTTAACCATTTATCAACGACATTTGTGTATATCTCACCTGAATATGGGGATTTCAAAATTAACTTGTACCTTAAACGTTGTGGCATTTCTAGAGTAGCTGTTAGAAGCTGATGCATCTCCCCTATGTAGCCACTGAAGGATCTGGGCAAATTTGTCCATCATCAAGTTCCTTTATTGCTCGAGGGCTTCTTCAAGAAAGATTTTTATAGGATCTCCCACCTCCTCTTCTTTCTTTTCATCTGCCATGGGAGGCTGTTGGGATTTGTGAGTTTGGTCTTGTAAAGGTTGGACCAGTGCAAGCCCTAACTCCTTATATCCCGACCTCATTAGGGACATGCAAAGAAAAACAGAGAAAATGCAGACCGCTCTGATACCATTGATCCAAATTTAAACAGGAACGAAAAAAATTACAGAGATAACCATAAACACAAAGATGCAGTGGAAATAATACTTCATTTCATTAATGTAAAATAATGAAATATGCTTATAAATAACAATGGAAATAGACCAGCTAGGGCGATGGTAGCTTAGCTTTGAGAAGAGATGTGGCGGATACATGCCTTTGAACTGTGTTACAATGAGGCTCGAAGGCCTATTTATTGTTGAGAAACAATGGAAAAGCCTCAACATCCAAAAACCTAACCCTAGAAGATGAAATGCCAAACTATGGGCCTATTGTGGCCACCAACAACCCCCCTCTTTGTTTGATATTAGCAATAACACCAAGCAAATGGGGACCCTTAATAAAAAATCCAAACAAACATTTTATGAAAATTTTTGTATTCAACTCCTTAAAACTTTATCGCATCGCGAGAAGAGAATGAAACGTTTTCTTATGAGCATAATAAACTGCAAAGAAGCGACGCGAAATTCACCGCATCACATTCATCATGAAGCACTCTTAAATGAAAAAACTTAAGAAATCTCCAACGGCCGATATGCGACGTCGCATATCGCAACATCGCGTAAGCAGCACACAATGATTGAATGACTAAACGCGATCTGCAATCTGCGATGTTGCGATCTGCGATAAATGTGATTTGCGAAAATTCGCGATCATGATTTTCTGTGATGAGACATCTTGACGACGTGATCCGTGATGTGAATCGCAGAAATCAGCCATCGCGAATTTTCCTCGGCGCAGTATTCAAGGAAAGTTGTCCGTAAACCAAAATTGGGCGCGCGCCTTAAAAGAAATTAATGATTGTACACAAAAGTATTTAGGAAGGACAGTTTTGTGTTTTTTGAAGAGTCAGTTTGCTATGGGTGTCATGATTATGCATTCATAAGAGCTTAAAGCTTTCATGTCAATATTTATTATCATTACTCTTTTCCTTTGCGTAAACTGTAAGACAGGAAATAGCATGAAGCAATGTGTAGGAAACATCTAAGGAAAAGGAGAAAGCATCAATGCTCGGAGAACAGAGAAGAGATCCCTTCAGAAATGGATGTCGCATGCAACAGGACCACAGATTCCAGAGTATCACTCAACAGATGCTGATGTCAATAGGCCATCCAAAGATTAGAGTCAAAGGCGCACAAAAGAAACATTTTTACAAAAGACCCTGAAGCTTATGCCCGGTAAAGCAAAAAAGAAAAAAACACAGTGCTAAAGAAGGAAAACGCACCAGAAAAGCCCGGAACAAAGAATGGAGGCAGTTTTGGATGCAGAAAATAGTTCAAAGAGTAAAGACCCTAACTTGTTCAGTCATTCGCAAGGCCGGAAAACGAAATAGCAAAAGCATAATCAGTTTGAGAGAAATTTGAGTTATTACCAAGTATACACGCAGTGAATACACCCAGCCAGAGGAAGATTCTCAAAAATATCTTCTAGTTTACCAGAAAGTGGTGCCAGCACTTGTTATTTCTATTTTCATAGTGCAAACGAAAGCATAAGGCGACCAGCCGACTCTTCCCAGGTGAATGTTGCATGCATGCAACACTAAGGAGCAAATACAGAAATGGTTCGGAATTAGATTCAAGTTTTAGAAATAGTTTTTCTTTATCAGAAGGGCGGTCATTTAAAACTATATCCTAAATTGATGTAATTAAGTTAATTAGTTAGCAGTATTTAAACCCTTCTCAGGCATTCAGAGAAGGGTCCAGAAATTTGTCAAAAAACTTGTCCTCAGAACATGCACTTTTGCACCCTCAGAGGAGGTTTTGATGAATGGATGGATCGAGATTTATTAATGTTTGCATTTGATGTCTGCTACTGATGTTGCACTTTTGTACTCTTAGTAGATATTAGAGCAAGGAGAGATAAATCATTGTTGCTTGAAGCTTATGAGTGGAACCAGTCATAAATGGTACTTTTATCTCTTGACCGTTTCTACTTATATTCTTAAAGTGATATACAATTTTCAGTTGTTTATATGTTATTACATGAATGTGTGAGTTACCATTTGGCACTTTTGTACGGTGGAGGCATTTATTTATGTTTGATGTATGAATAACTTATTATGTGATATGCTGTTCACAACTGTTTTGCCTAACTTTTTTTGCAAAGTGGTTTATCTTAATTGATTTCTATTCTTATAATAGCTGAATGATCTTTATTACCAGTTATTGTTTGAAATATCTTTAGATCACATAATAGAAGAAATACACCCTGGGTTAGCGTAGATTAGATGTGTTGTTTCTCATTAGATTACAATAGTATAGAGTTAGTTTAAAAGTCTGAATTAAATTAGCTTTAAATACTCTTAGATCAACATCATCCAACTCTGCACACACACACACCCTTAGATTGGGAAACTGGTCCCATTATCCCCAGTCGGACCCGCTATACCAAACGGATAAGGAGCTGCCAACCAAGGTCCAGACCGGGTGGGTATCCCCCTTGTTGTCGACACGATTTTCGAGGCTTCAACATATTTGGCGCTAGAAGGAGGCGCTGAACATAGTGTCTGCTGGAATGATTTTCAATTATAACATTTGAATCAGGATGGCTGCTCACAAACTTCCCATTTGGAGTTGCATCCATGTTCCTACCTCTTCCAACACTCCACTTGAAGTGGTAAGACTCTTGTCTCAGGTAAAATTCAATGGTAAGAATAATTCTTCTGCTTTAAATCATGCTCTTCGATTTATTCAAAGAGTTTCAAGTTATGATGTTCGAATAATTGATGAAGGCGTTTTATGCAAAATGTTTACTCTTACATTCACGGCGGAAGCTAGAAAATGGTGCAGAACCCTCCCAGGTACATCAATTCACAGCTGGGACCAATTCGTCAAGACTTTCATTTTTGAATTTGATTGTTATGACTATGACCAGGTATATGATGAAATTGATTATCTACGGAAACAAGATGAATCTATTAGGGATTTTAATATGCGATTTCATCTTAATTGTCTAAAGTACGATCTTGAAAGTGAACTCATAGATGAAGAATCTTCAGATTATGACGAGCATTCCCTGCCTCCTATGTTTGATCAAGCAGAAATTAGTTCAAGTTTTGTCTCATTTTCTTCTAATATGAATGAGAATTCCAATTTGAATATACAAATCAGCCATGATGAAGAAATTCCCCAAAGCCTAGGAGTCATGCATGCTCTAATGCAAGAAGACAAAAGCGAGAATGCTGGAGGAAAGCGTGCCTTGGATCCAGGAGATGACTTTGATACAAGGTCAGATAATATCGTTGCAAGTCAACAAATGCAGATGCCAAGGTTAGAACAGCAAACTATTTCTCTTTCAAAAAGTATCAGTACACAAAGGTATGATCTAAAGCCCGATGTCTATGATGAATCTGATGAACAAAGATTTTTCCATGATGATATTCTCAAATGCATTGTTCCAGAATCACACTTTTCTCTTTATCCTGATGTTTTTAGTGATGATAATTTTTCCCCTCTCAATATTAAAGATATTTCAAAAAGCACAGAGGATTATTCAAATAAGTCATCATTAGGTTTTCAAGATAAAAAGACAGCTATAGAACATCTTTTGATCATTTTCAAACAAGAACCACTTGACCTTCCTTGTCTAAAAATATATGACGAAAAAGAGAAATCTAGGGAAACATGTAAAATCATTTATGATGGCTACTTTAAAAACGATGATGTTGTTGATTTATCCCAAGTAACTCATCAAAACGCAGATAATGAGAGATATTCTAATTCGGAAATCATATCAGTCAATCCTCATTTCAAAGCAAAAGATCATTTTCCTGATTTTACTATCCAAGACAATACCCCGATGCATTCATATCATGAAGAAACCCCCATGCCTTTTCACAATCATAACTTGTCTTCTAATTCACAAGACAGAATTCGAAATTGCTCGGATCCCATAATTCTAGCCAGTTCTTGTGAAAAACAAGATATTCCAAGCCAATCCCAGTTGTGCTGTAACATTATTTGTACAGATAATCATTCCTTTCTTTCTCACTTACACTCATTTTGTACAAAATCGGATTGTGTTTTAAATTTTCAGACTTTTGATAGATTACTATGGTATGTTGAGCACCTTATCAGAGAACATTCGAAAGACGTGCTACCATTTTGGAAAGCTAAACTGTGTCAAGGAAGTATAGAACTTTCTCAATTCCAAGATCAATCAATATCAGACTTCCTTAAAAAACTTCTTTGGCATCCAAAACACCATCAACCAAGGAAAGTACCTTTCGAAACTTGTCGGCAATTCGCGCCAATTGATAAATATCTTTCCAGAAATTTCCATCTATTCTCCATTGATTTATTTAATGATTTATATATGGAAACTTTCCTTTTACAAGAAATTGCTAAAAGCTCGACTTTAACGCACAATAAGTTACAAGCCATTAAAACTAAAAAATCATATTCGCAACCTGGCTTGTCATCTTTCCTATTACAAAATCATCAATCCATAACAGAAATTCATCCTGATTTTTATGATCCAACTGAAGTTACACATTCTTATTCCACATCCAACATTAACAGTCCAAGAAAAGTTTTGTTCTTAACACTGATGTTTGAAAGTTACATACGTGTAGGAATAAAAATGAAAATATGGCTCCACTGGAAATATCATTTCACCTAGTTAATTTTTTGTATATAGTTAGAATAGGAGTAGGAGTAATTTAGCTAGGTTATTAGGTTTACTTTTAATTGTTGGTAGGCAAAATAAGAGAAAAGATTATCCCTATTCTGTACATAACCCTAGGTAATGTCTACCTCTCATTTCGTTAAATATTTTTCTCCATGATAAAATTTGCTATGGTTAACAGCATTTGACATTTACTAAAGACACCTTTTCTCTATCAAGATTTTGAACTTCTGCTTCTATAAGTAGCAAATCTTTTGGAAACTTGATCTTTATTATCAATATAACTTTAACCCATATATCATACTAGTTTCAACTCCAAGAAATTTGAAGAAAGCAATCTTAGTGAAGAAATTGTTTTATGTCAGTACAATGAAAGGCATTAATAACAAAATAAGGATTCCCTGTAGAAACAACTATTTCCAAAAAAGCTCTATTATTGTCGTCCATAACTTTCTTAAGGAAAAAATTGACTTCCTCCTTGCTAAAGGAAATCACAGCATTCAGAGGAACAATCCGAGAAAACACTATATCTCAAAGAATAAGAGGTCTCATCACGAGCCGACTTATCATGATCAAGATATAACTTGCTGACTTTCAATCTTCCACCAAAACAGCGGCACGACTCAAGATGTTGCAATCAAAAGACAACGGGTCTCATCACGAGCCAGCTTGTTCAGCAAAAGTTGTAATCAAGTGAATCTGTGTCATATTTGGCACCAACCAAGACATTTTCTTTAGAGAATAGGAAAAAGGAAAAAAGTGTCAAAATGGGTTTTTCTCTGAAAAGTTGTAAATACCGTTAAGTCAGGATAAAGGACATACTGGGTAATAGTACCCCTGTCGAGGCTATGGACGCCTGCTGGCAGCAGAGGTTCTGCCTGCGACAAAGGAGCATATTTAAAAAAGGCTGCTACACAGGGAAAACTTTATTTTAATTTTTCTTACAAGACCAAGTAATGGCTGATGTAAATGCAAGGACAAGCTAAAGATACAAGTAATTAAAATAGAAAGAGTTTGAAACAAAATATCATTGACAGTTTGAAGTATAATATGTTTTATCTTTTTATAATAAAGTTTAAGTTTTCTGAGAAAATTTTTGTTTCGGAAGTTTGAAAAACGTCAATAGAAGATCAGAGATAACTGGTTCTCCCAAGTGAATCGCCAATTGTTGTGGCCAGCAACACCCCCACTTGTTCATTTAAGTGTTGTCCAAAATACTAAATGAATGGGGACCCTTAGTTAAATTTTAAAGAAAAAAAGCAAGAGTTTCATTTATTCAAAATAAAGTTACCATCGTAAGCTTAGAAAGGTCTTTTGAATATTTTTAACCTAAGTCTACGATAAGAGAAATATCTTTAAAACCGCGTTGCAAAAAGGATAGGAAATAACTCCATTTCTCTATAATATCAGTATGTGCAAGACCCTCGTGTTAAGCATAACACCGCATCGCAATGAAGTAATACTCATAAGGAAAAAAATTCAATATTTACCGATCTGCAATAACACCGATCGCAAGATCACATATCGCAGAAATCAGCTGTCAAGATTTGGCAAACATCAAACTTCTGCGACCTGCGATGTTGCGATCGCTGCGATATTATATTCTCGCAATCTGCGATGGTGCGATTTGCGATGGTAAGATTTGCGATGGCGTGATCTGCGATGTTACGTAAACAAACCATAAATCAGTTCATCGCAAATCCTTCGGGCACGCCATTCAAAGAAAAGCCACTTACCATAATCTGACTCAAGATCATGCGCTTTTAATGATAGTAAATGAATTAGTTTTCAGTTATTAAATGAAATGAAGATGCGTGCTTTTGTAAAGAATTACTTCACGTAAGGTGGCATATTTGATATATCTATTGCATTTAGAACTCTCCCATCACCTTTCTTAATCAGTCATTTCCATTTCACTCGTAATCTGCAGGAACGAAGAGCTAAGACGATTCAAAGCCAAACGCAGGAAGAAATGGGAAAGAAAAATAAAGCTCAAGGCTCTGAGGAAAAGGAAAAGACGAAAGAGATGGTGCCTTTATATACAGACACAGCCTGTAACAGAGACACAGGGATATCGACATGGGAAAGCATGTACAGACTGCTTGAAGAAGAAAATCCTAGAATAATGAAGGTTGCTACTATCGTGGGCTCACAATGCTCTTCCGAGGCGTCCTTAGAGGAGCTAGCATGTTCATTTCTTCACCGGATAGCAGTAAGGCCCAAAATTCTACCATATATGGATATGATCAAGTGGATACTTGACAATGCGGAGATGAACAACAGACAATTCAAGGTTCAAGGACATGGGCTCATCGGATCATTCGCTGCGCAAGATTTAAAGCTTATGTATCATCTTCCTGAACCGCAGGCGACTTACAATGCACAATTCGTTAAGAAATTTGTGGGAGAGAACCCAAACCTAGCAGAGACCACCAAAGATTGGTCCAGAAAAGAGGAGCCACTCAAAAAGGACAAAAACGGTATGTATAGCACTGGTTCCCTCACCTCTATGTATTGTTTTGCTGCGGCCATGCTTTGTAGATTATTTGGGATGCTGGATATCAATAAATTTTCGTCTGAATGGCTACCATTAATAGATGCTGCCACAAATGCCGATATTATGGATTGGGCCAAGATCTTTTCTGATAATCTATACACGGTTGTTATCATTACGGGTCTAAAAGATCCTTGTCTCAAAGGATCTATCCTCCTTTTTATCTGTCCGCATATGTTATGGATTCTATTTGTTATGTGTCTAAATTTCCCACTATGGGTTGGAAATGGACTACCCAGGACCCATTACCTATCCATGTTTATCATAAGATGTTATGGGATTCCCAGTTCGTCCCACACTTCTACCAGATTTGTCACGGGCTTATCTTACCCTTGTATAGAATGATGTATGATGAAGACCCCCGAGGTGCTCACCCGAGCATAGATAGACATCATCCCCATCGCAAGATGGTTCGGGGAAGAATGGTTCACCTATATTAGAGTGTTTGGAAGCATTGTACCTCCACATGTCCTACCTCTATATATCCCCGATAAACTTTTGGCTCGGGAAATTGCATATCAAACTTGTTCAGAAGGCGGCCTGACCAAAGACCTAAAAGACAAAAAAAGGCCATATGGCCTCAGTTTCCTGTAGCTTGTGGGGCCTTCTCATTGTTCGATGTAGGACACGCTTTCACTGAAGTGGAGAATGTGACGTGTCTACAATTATTTAAATTCATTGCAAGGCCATTTGACCCAAATGATGTTGCCCAAGATTTCACAATGAACGTCAAAATAAAAGTATTCATTGGAAAGAAAGATTTGTTTGATGATTTGTTTCAGACTAGAAGCTCACTCCAGGAAATTTTGCGGGAAGCTCGATCGAAGTTGTCTCCAGATGGCCTCCAAAGATTCATGTTATACAGGAAAAGAAGGATGGCCAGTGTTCCTCTAGAGAAGTTGCGACTGCCTGCGAGAGAACCAACTCCAAGCGTTAGCCTCAGTGGAAACTCTAGCACTTCCAGATCTAAATCTAACACTGCGCAAGGAGTGCCTGAACATTCTAAAGGGTCTGGAAGCGACCAAGAAAAAAACAAAGAAACAGCTAAAGATACAGCTCAGTCAAGTGGAATGTCGCAACAGCAAGTTATCACCTCCCTGCCAAGAGATGTCCCCCCTCCCATCATTAAAGTGCCACTCGTCACAATAGAACTAGACAAAGAATGGGAAACCTTCAATGAGCTGATCAATCTTGAAGATCAAGCCCCAAGAACACCTGTGAATAATACACAGGTAGCGCAAGAAGTGGTTTCGACCATAGTCAGCAGTGTCACAGAAACGAAGCACATTCCTATCGCTCCACCTTCTGAGCTTCTACTTAATGTAGAAGAAATTCCCCCACTGGATGTATTCTATAGTCCCCAACATAAAGTAGTTGTAAGGAGACAAAGGAAGAAAAGAAAACTAGAAAATACACTGTCACAAGATGCTGAACATTTGGACGTCTTATGGAAAGACCCCAACAATAACCCAACTGAAAATCTCACTAAGTTGTCTCAGATCGCAAGAGCATATGCTTCTGCAACTATTGACAAGGCATCGGAAGTTCAGCAACTTTTGAAAGAACAAGAAGATCAAATACAGCTACTACAATGATAGTTGCAGCAAGGCAATGCTAATATTGAAGCTTCCAAACAGCTCGAGAAGTTGCAGGAAGACTTTCAGCAGATGCAGATAAGCTATATAAGAAGTCTAGACGAGAAAGGAAAGCAATTTCAAATTTTACAAGAAATGCATAAAGATGAGCCTAAGCTTGCGGAATTTATTTCAGAATCTATTGAATTAAATGAGCAACTTCTGCAGCAACAGGAAGAGTTGGGACGTAAGATATCACAGTGGAGTCACTATTGCGAGCTGAGCGATAAAATCACCAATCAAGTGGTGGACTTGCGAAGTGACTATGATCAGAGTGACAGACGAGTGACGGAATACTTAGCTTGGCAGGATGAAGATGAAGGAAAAAGAGCAAGTGCACCCAGAATAAACGAGAATCATAGAGGACGATCAAATCAGGCAGGCGGAACAAGCAACGGAGACAACGGCCACGCAAGCAAACATTCTTATCGACTGTGTAAATGAGAATTTACACAGGGCCAACTTAATCGAAGAGACCACCCCGGGGTATCTACTAAATAAACTACGACTGGAAGCAGAATGGAAGCAGAAGGCGCAGGAAAAGGCAAAAGCGATCCAGGCATTGAACAAGTTAAATTGGGAATGTTACTGGGCATACTTGGTCAAGCCGCATAGTCAATGGATGACTGTGAAATGCGTCATAAACGTGGCCGAAAAAGTAGTGCCAACTCTCATAGATTATGTTTTCGCAGCCCAGCTCAACACAGAAGTCAGCCAGCCAACTCTTCTCAAGCCCATGATGAACACTTGCAGCTTTAAAGACCAAGTTCAGAAGTAGCCTTATTTTAGAATTTTGTTTTTTCTTTTTTATTAGATTAGAAAAAGGACGGTCATTTGAAAACCGCATCCTAAATTTTGTAAAGACACTATTATTAGAATTAGGAAGTAGTATTTTAACCCTTCTCATGCATTTAGAGAAGGGTCCAGAAATTTGTCAAAAACTTGTCCTCGGAACATGCACTTCTGCACCCTCAGAGGAGGTTTTGATGAATGGATGGATCAAGATTTATTAATGTTTGCATTTGATGTCAGCTACTGATGTTGCACTTTTGTACTCTTAGTAGATGTTAGAACAAGTAGAGATAAATCTTTTTTGCTTGAAGTTTATGTGTAGGATTAGTCATAAATGGCACTTTTATCTCTTGGCCATTTCTGCTTATATTCTTAAAGTGATTTACAGTTTTCAGTTGTTTATATGTTATTGCATGAATGTATGAGTTACCATTTGGCACTTCTGTACAGTGGAGTCATTTATTTATGTCTGATATATGAATAACTTATTATGCGATATGCTGTTCACAATTGCTTTACCTAACTTATGCAAAGTGGTTTATCTTAATTGATTTCTATTCTTATGATAGTTGAATGATCTTACCAGTTATTGTTTGAAATCTCTTTAGATCGCATAATAGAAGATATACACCCCGGGTTAGCGTAGATTAGATGTGTTGTTTCTCATTAGATTACAATAGCATAGAGTTAGTTTAAGAATCTGAATGAAATTAGCTTTAAGTACTATTAGATCAGCTTCATCCAACTCTACACACACATACACACACCCTTAGATTGGGAAACTGGTCCCATTATCCGTAGTCGGACCCACTATACCAAACGGATAAGGAGCTGCCAACCAAGGTCCAGACTGGGTGGGTATCCCCCTTGTTGTCGACCCGATTTTCGGGGCTTCAACATATTTGGCGCTAGAAGGAGGGCCTGAACATAGTGTTTGTTGGAATGATTTTCAATTGTAACATTTGAATCAGGATGGCTGCTCACAAACTTCCCATTAGGAGTTGCATCCATGTTCCTACCTCTTCCAACACTCCACCTGAAGTGGTAAGACTCTTGTCTCAAGTAAAATTCAATGGTAAGAATAATTCTTCCGCTTTTAATCATGCTCTTCAATTTATTCAAAGAGTTTCAAGTTATGATATTCAAAGAATTGATGAAGGCGTTTTATGCAGAATTTTTACTCTTACATTCACGGTGAAAGCTAGAAAATGGTGCAGAACCTTCCCAGTTGCATCAATTCACAGCTGGGACCAATTCGTCAAGACTTTCATTTTTGGATTTGATTGTTATGACTATGACCAGGTATATGATGAAATTGATTATCTACGGAAACAAGATGAATCTGTTAGGGATTTTAATATGCGATTTCATCTTAATTGTCTAAAGTACGATCTTGAAAGTGAAGTCATAAATGAATAATATTCAGATTATGTTGAGTATTCCCTGCCTCCTATGTCTGATCAAGCAAAAATTAGTTCAGGTTTTGTCTCATTTTCTTCTAATATGAACGATAATTCTAATTTGAATATACAGATCGGTCATAATGAAGAAATTCCCCAAATCCTAGGAGTCATGCATGCTCTAATGCAAGAAGACGAAAGTGAGAATGCTGGAGGAAAGCTTGCCTTGGAACGAGGAGATGACTTTGATACAAGGTCAGATAATATCGTTGCAAGTCAACAAATGCAGATGCCAAGGTTAGAACAACAAACTACTTCTCTTTCAAAAAGTATCAGTACACAAATGTATGATCTAAAGCCCGATGTCTATAATGAATTTGATGAACAAAGATTTTTCCATGATGATATTCTCAAATGCATTGCTCCAGAATCACATTTTTGTCTTTATCCTGATGCTTTTAGTGATGATAATTTTTCCCCTCTCAATATTAAAGATATCTCAAAAAGCACAGAGGATTATTCAAATGAGTCATCATTAGGATTTCAAGATAAAAAGACAGCTATAGAACATCCTTTGATCATTTTCAAACAAGAACCACTTGACCTTCCTTGTCTGAAAATATATGACGAAAAAGAGAAATCTAGGGAAACCTGTAAAATCATTTATGATGGTTACTTTGACAAAGATGATGTTATTGATTTATCTCAAGTAACCCATCAAAACTCAGAAAATGAGAGATATTCTAATTCAGAAATCATATCAGTCAATCCTCATTTCAAAGAAAAAAATCATTTGCCTGATTTTACTATCCAAGACAATATCCCGATCTATGATTCATATCATGAAGAACCCCCCATGCCTGTTCAAAATCATAACATGTCTTCTGATTCACAAGACAGAATTCAAAATTGCTCGGATCCCATAACTCTGGCCAATTCTTGTGAAGAACAAAATATTCCAAGCCAATCCCAGTTGTGCTGTAACATTATTTGTACAGATAATCATTTCTTTCTTTCTCACTTGCACTAATTTTGTACAAAATCGGATTGTGTTTTAAATTTTCAGACTTTTGATAGATTACTATGGTATGTTGAGCACCTTATCAAAGAACATTCAAAAGACATGCTACCATTTTGGAAAGCTAAACTGTGTCAAGGAAGTATAGAACTTCCTCTATTCTAAGATCAATCAATATCAGACTTCCTTAAAAAACTTCTTTGGCATACAAAACACCATCAACCAAGGAAAGTACCTTTCGAAACTTGTCGGCAATTTGCGCCAATTGATAAATATCTTTCCAGAAATTTCCATCTATTCTCCATTGATTTATTTAATGATTTATATATGGAAACTTTCCTTTTACAATAAATTTCTAAAAGCTCGACTTTAACGCACAGTAAGTTACAAGCCATTAAAACTAAAAAATCATATTCGCAACCTGGCTTGTCATCTTTCCTATTACAAGATCATCAATCCATAACAGAAATTCATCCTGATTTTTATGATCCAATAGGTATCCAGTTGGAAAGAAGTTTTCATGAGAAAAAGATTTCGAACAAAATTCCAACTGAGGTTACACATTCTTATTCCACATCCAACATTAACAGTCCAAGAAAAGTTTTTTTCTTAACACTGATGTTTGAAAGTTACATACGTGTAGGAATAAAAATGAAAAGATGGCTCCACTGGAAATATCATTTCACCTAGTTAATTTTTTGTATATAGTTAGAATAGGAGTAGGAGTAATTTAGCGAGGTTATTAGGTTTACTTTTAATAGTTGGTAGGCAAAATAAGAGAAGAGATTATCCATATTCTGTACATAACCATAGGGAATGTCTACCTCTCATTTCGTTAAATATTTTTCTCCATGATAAAATTTTCTATGGTTAACAGCATTTGACATTTACTAAAGACGCCTTTTCTCTATCAAGATTTTGAACTTCTGCTTCTATAAATAGCAAATCTTTTGGAAACTTGATCTTTATTATCAATAGAACTTTAACCCAGATATGATACTAGTTTCAACTCCAAGAAATTTGAACAAAGTAATCTTAGTGAAGAAAATGTTTTACGTCAGTACAATGAAATGCATCAATAACAAAATAAGGATTCCCTGTAGAAACATCCATTTCCAAAAAAAAACTTTATTATTGTCGTCCAGAACTTTCTTAAGTAAAAAATTGACTTCCTCCCTGCTAAAGGAAATCGCAGCATTCAGAGGAACAATCCGAGAAAACATTATATCTCAAAGAATAAGAGGTCTCATCATGAGCTGGCTTATCATGATCACAAATATTATAACTTGCTGACTTTTCCAATACTGTCCACCAAAACAGGGCAACGACTCAAGATTGTTGCAATCAAAAGACAAGGGGTCTCATCACAAGCCAGCTTGTTCAGCAAAAGTGTAAATCAAGTGAATGACTATGTCATAATTTGGCCACCAAACCAAGACATTGTTCTTTAGAGAATAAAAAAGGAAGAAGTGTCAAAATGGGTTTTTCTCTGAAAGGTTGTAAATGGCCTTAAGCAGGATAAAGGATCATTGTTGGGTAATAGGTAACCCTGTCGAGGCTATGGACGCCTGCTGGCAGTAGAGGCTCTACCTACGACAAATGAACATATTTTAAAAAGCCAGCACACAGAGAAGACCTTATTTTTTCTTTAAAAGACCAAGTAGTGGCTGATGTGAATACAAGGACTAAGCCTGAGGAAGCAAAAAATTAGAATAGAAAAAGTTTGAAACAAAATATCATTGATAGGATAAGGCATAATGTACTCTATCTGTCCATAACGAAATTTAGAATTAAGAAGATTTTTCTGTTTCGGAAGTTAAAATTCAATAGAAAAGCAGAGATAACTGATTCTTCCCAGTGAATCGCCATTGTTGTGGCCACCAACAACCCCCCTCTTTGTTTGATATTAGCAATAACACCAAGCAAATGGGGACCCTTAATAAAAATCCAAACAAACATTTTGTGAAAATTTTTGTATTCAACTCCTTAAAACTCTATCGCATCGTGAGAAGAGAATGAAGCGTTTCCTTATGAACATAATAAACTGCGAAGAAGCGACACAAAATTCATCGCATCGCATTCATTATGAAGCGCTCTTAAATGGAAAACTTAAGAAATCTTTGACAGCCAATATGCGACTTCGCATATCGCAACATCACGTAAGTAGCACACAATGACTAAATGTTGCGATCTGCGATGCTGCGACGCTGCGATGCGAGTCGCAGAAATCACCCATCGTGAATTTTCCTCGGCACAGTATTCAAGGAAAGCTGTCCGTTAACCAAAATTGAAAGTGCGCCTTAAAAGAAATTAATGATTGTACGCCAAAGTATTCAGGAAGGACAGTTTTGTGTTTTTCGAAGAGTCAGTTCGCTATGAGTGTCATAATTATGCATTCATAAGAGCTCAAAGCTTTCATGTCAATCTTTATTATCATTACTCTTTTCTTTGCGTAAATTATAAGACAGGAAATAACATGAAGCAATGTGCAGGAAACATCCAAGGAAAAGGGGAAAGCGTCCATGCTCGGAGAACAGAGAAGAGATCCCTCAAGAAACAGATGCCGCATTCGATAGGACCACAGATTCTAGAGTATCACTCAACAGATGCTGATGTCGATAGGCCATCTAAAGCTCAGAGTCAAAGGCACACAAAAGCAGCATGTTTACAAAAAACCCTGAAGCTTACGCACCAGAAAATCCCGGAATAAAGAACGGAGGCAGTTTTCGATGCAGAAAATTGTTCAGAGAATAAAGTCCCTAACTTGTCCAGTCATTCGCAAGGCCGGAAACCGAAATAGCAAAAGCAGAATCAGTTTGAGAGAAATTTGAGTTATTTCCAAGTATACACGCAGTGAATACACCCAGTCAGAAGAAGATTCTCGAAAATATCTTCGAGTTTACCAGAAAGTGGTGCCAGTGCTTGTTATTTCTATTTTTATAGCACAAACGAAAGCAGAAGGCGATCAACCGACTCTTCCCAGTCGAATGTTGCATGCTTACAGCACTAAGGAGCAAATATAGAAATGGTTCAGAATTAGATTCAATTTTTAGAAATAGTTTTGCTTTATCAGAAGGGCGGTCATTTAAAACCATATCCTAAATTTATGTAATTAAGTTAATTAGATAGCAGTATTTAAACCCTTCTCAGGCATTTAGAGAAGGGTCCGGAGATTTGTCAAAAACTTGTCCTCAGAACATGCACTTTTGCACCCTCGGAGGGGGTTTTGATGAATGGATGGATCAAGGTTTATTAATGTTTGCATTTGATATCTGCTACTGATGTTACACTTCTGTACTCTTAGTAGATGTTAGAGCAAGGAGAGATAAATCATTGTTGCTTGAAGCTTATGAGTAGAACCAGTCATAAATGGTACTTTTATCTCCTGACCATTTCTGCTTATATTATTGAAGTGATTTACAGTTTTCAATTGTTTATATGTTATTACATGAATGTATGAGTTACCATTTGGCACTTTTGTACAGTGGAGTCATTTATTTATGTCTGATATATGAATAACTTATTATGCGATATGATGTTCATAACTGTTTTGCCTAACTTCTTATGCAAAGTGGTTTATCTTAATCGATTTCTATTCTTATGATAACTGAATGATCTTTATTACCAGTTATTATTTGAAATCTCTTTAGATCGCATAATAGAAGATATACACCCTGGGTTAGCGTAGATTAGATGTGTCGTTTCTCATTAGATTACAATAGCATAGAGTTAGTTTAAGAATCTGAATTAAATTAGCTTTAAGTACTCTTAGATCAACATCATTCAAACTCTACACACACACACACCCTTAGATTGGGAAACTGGTCCCATTATCCCCAGTTGGACCCGCTATACCAAACGGATAAGGAGTTTCCAACCAAGTTCCGGACAGGGTGGGTATCCCCCTTGTTGTCCACCCGATTTTCAGGGTTTCAACACATTTGCATGGGTTTTTCCAAGTGTGACAGTGTTCTTCGTCCTTGCCTTACCATTTCCGGATAGCCATGGTTTGATGGGTTCTCTTGTATTTGGTTGATCTGGATTGTGGGATGGTTTCGAAACTGAGTGAGGTGGTCTCTGAAAGAAATAACACTAGGCCTAGGAAAGCCTAGATCGGAGAAGGTGGGATTGCAGTAAAGCCAAATTTTGTGTGGCTCAGTGGGCCTAGAAATCCTCAAACGGTGAATGGCGAGATATACGGTAAATCCTATAGGTGTATGTCATTGATTAGGCCTAGGAATCTTCGATCGGTGAATGATGGGATTTATGGTAAAGCCTGGAGGGTGGAGTCTTAATTAGGCCTAGGAATCATCAACCATTGTATGGCGGGATATACAATAAAGCCTAAAGATTAGGAGACAGGAAAATTCCTCATAGTGTAGGTGGAGAAATCTGGTGGAATCCATGCTTGTTTAGGGCCTAGTGATCTAGTCGAGATTGCAGTAAAGCCTGAGGAAAGTTGGATTACTTTGGTTTTGAGTCCCACATTCATGCTTGCAATATGGCACATGGGTGCTTGGCTGGAAGAAATATTTGGTTCAGCCAATCTATGGTTGGGTAATATGTGATTCTTATGGCTATTATATCCCTGTTATTTATATTGGTTATATGTTGGTTATGAGTATGTTTTTTGACAGACTTGATGTATGGATTTCATCATGTTTTGGTTTGAAAATGAATGTACAATGAATATATGACATAATAGATGACAATGCATCTATTTTCATAAGGAAAAAAATTCTTCTTTACAAATCTGAGATAAGTATGAGACCCCTGTGCTCAGATCTATTGTTATGACTTGTAGATTACATATTGGTGACATGTTTAACAAAATGCCTATGATGGCTAGTAGGGGTCAGATCAAGTACTTGTACCAATGATTGAATTAGTATCCTTATTCCATTATTATTTATCATTCCTTAAAGTTTCATGAAGTTTTGGCCAGTGGCCTAAATCCTGGCGCTGAAAAAGTGGCGCATAATCCAGGGTCGCTCACTCAGAACTAGCTGAAAAAGTCCACAATCACTAGCATGACTTGTTGTGAGAGTGACTAGAAGACCGAATTCACATGCATGGCTTGTCATGTGGATGGATGGGGGTCCAGATCAGTGAAATTTCAAGTTGTCTCAGGTGTTGCTCACCTGGAAAGGTTGGCTAGCTACTGAAGGTTTTGTAGCATGTGTGGAAGGTCATAATCATTTTGTTTTGTTTGTTCCACTTCCTTAATTGTACATGGGGAGATGAATCACATCATAGTAGCCTTCTCTCACATGTTTACCCCAATGAACCAGTTAACTTCGGTAAATGTGGGAGAAGGGTGTTACACTTATGACCTACGTTATCTATTTCATTTGTAAAAATATAGCCCTTGTTGGTCTCAATTATAATGTGACTAAAAAAGAGATGTTGGTATTTTTGCATGCCATCAATATATTTTGACATTATATCACTGCTTACATGGTTTTTCTCCATTCAAACCATTATGTTATGAAACCAACTCACAAAAATATAGAAAATAAAGATCAACACCTTAGAAATCAGCCTCTTTGAGGGGTAAACCTCCTTTACATTACACAAATGAACAATTCTTGGATGATACAAATGACAAAAACTCCTTTCCATATATAGGAGTCTAAGGGGTAACAATATAATCAAAGTCGACATAAAAATAATAATATAAGGGCACAACAATAATAGTAGTGGGCTTCCATGGGGCAAAATATTAACAATATGGGGACAATAGGGGCACAACAATAAAGATAAGGGCTACAATGACAATAGTAATGGGGAAATAACTAGTATTATAGGGACCTAACATGCCCCTCTCATTCAAAAAGTGTTGTCCTCAATGCTTGAGTAGTTCTGGATGCTTTTGTATAAAATTTTCATCCTCCCATGTGGAATCTTCAGTATGTAAGTGCTTCCACTTGACAAGATACTCCGAGATTGATCAATTTTGTAGCTTTCAATTTCTTGTTTCTATGACTACTTTAGGTTCCAATATGATTTTTCCTTCCTCGTCAAGTTTTGGAAATATTGTTTGAACTGGGAGCTTGTCACCAATAACCTTCTTTACGCATGAAACGTGGAAAACTGGGTGCACTTTGGAAGCTGCAAAGAGCTCCAATTTCTATGCCATAGTACCAATATTTTGCAACGCCTTATGCGGACCATAATACTTTGGTGATAATTTATTATCCTTCTTAGCTTTCTTGAGGGACATTTGTTTATATAGTTGTAGCCATAGAAATACCCAGTCACCTATATCAAAACTTCTTTCCCTGTGATGTTGATATGCCTGTTGTTTCGTTCTATTATGTGCCAAAGTTAGGTTATCCTTTAAGAGTTGGAGAACTTGTTGTTGATGTTCGATGTGATCTTCCACTGCTTGAATCTTATAATTTTCTCTTAAATATGATGTGATGGACGATATATCCATAAAGTGCCATAAATGGGGTCATTTTTGCTGCAGTATGGAAGGAAGTGTTATACCACCATTCAACCAAAGGCAACCATTTGACCCATTGTGTCTATTTATCAGATACAAAGAAACAAAGATATCCTTCCAAACATTTGTTTACTATATTAGTTTTCCCATCAGATTGAGGATGATAAGATGAGCTATGATTTAACTGAGTACCAAGACAAGAAAATAATTCTATCCAAAAATTTCCAGTGAAAATGGGATCTCTGTCGCTTACAATAATCTTTCAGTTTCCATATCGCTTTTGAATTGTTTCCATAAATGCAATAGAAATTGTACTGGCTTTAAATGGATGAGATAATGCACAAAAGTGTTCATACTTGGTAAGTCTGTCAACTACCACCATGATGACACTCTTTCCTTCGGACTTGGGTAAACTTGTGATAAAATCCATTGAAACCTCCTCCCAACATTGACATGGAATGTATAAAGGTTGCAATAGACTCAGGCCTTAATTGCTTCAACTTTATTTTGTTGGAAAACCAAACATTCCGCCACAAATTTTTGAATATTAGAGTTAAGACCATCCCAGAAAAATTCCTTCTTAACCCTATGGTAAGTTTTTAAAAACCATGAGTGCCCTCCTAAGGGAGAGGCATGAAATTCCATAAGAATATTTTGTTTGAGTTGGGAATTCCGACATAGGTATAAGCGATATTTGTACCATAACGAATCATTTTTCCAGCTAAATTTATCATATGTGCTAGGATCTTGTTGTAACTTTTGAATGAGTGCCCACACTTCTTCGTCATTCTTCCATTCATCCCTTGCTTCATTTATCCAATTTGGTTGGATAATAGAAATGGCACAAAGCAATGCTTCCACATCTTCATCCTTTCTTACTAGGTGTTTCCATTTTCTTTCTTCAAGGCATCAATTAATGATAATTATGCTTCATTATGCCCTCTGAACTTCAAACTAATTTTTCAACCCAAACTTATGCAAAAATTTAAAAAGACTACACACTTTTTTTACCTTGTAGAAACTTGATATTGAATCTATTTTATATCTCTAATTGTGGATATCCAAGGTCTGAAATTGCTTCTTGTGGTAGCCCTCTGAGTCCTCTTTCCAATGCCACCAGTCTGATCAAAATTGGATTCTCCAAGAAAGAGTTATGCCCAATCTCCCAAGATGACCTGATTATATAATTTTTTAGTAGAGTGAACTTGTATGATGTGCCAGGTGTCACTGTTTCGACCTTCGGATCTGAAAAAGATATACATAAAACTACAGTTCGTCCTCTTTCTGTAACTTCTTATGAAATTTCAATATGATGCTCAAAGAGAACGTTATGACGATTTTCCCAAGGTCACATGTTTGGAATGTAATTCGGGAGTTTGCAAAAACCCTAACTTCCTCAAATCATATCTTTGAACATATAGCAAGACAAGATCTAAAATATCTCAAAAAACAAAAATTATAGCGAAAATGCCATGATGACCTGTTTGGAGTAGCAAAACCCTAGAATCCAAACCTCTGATACCAAATGTTATGAAACCACCTCACAAAAAGATAGAAAAGAAAGATCAATGCCTTAGAAATCAGGTTCTTCGAGGGGGGAAACCTCCTTTACATTACACAAATGAACAATTCTTGGATGATCCAAATGACAAAACCTCATTTCTATATATAGGAGTCTAAGGGGTCACAATATAATCAAAGCCGACATAACAATAATAATATAAGGGCACAACAATAACAATAAGGGCTACAATGACGATACTAATGGGGGAATCACTAGTATTATAGGGACCTAACACATTATGACATTAAGTATTTTATGAACAAGAATATTACTAAGGGTAGAATAACAAGATGATTATTATTATTGCAGGAGTTCAATAACATTGTCATAGATTGACTTGGAAGGGAAAATCAAGTGGAAAAATTTCTTTCATGCCTTAATAATCCCAGTGAGATTGTTCCAATTCATGATACTTTTCTAGATGAGCATTTATTTTCCATATCAATTGAAACTTCATAATTTGTTGACATAGAAAATTAGTTATTTTCTAGAAATTTACCACCACATTTTACACCAAAGGAAAATAAAAATATAATTAAACAAAGTGTTAGATATTTGTGGGTTAAAGGAGATATTTTTTACACAAGGCCTGATTTTATAATTAGAAGATGTGTTAGAGAAGATGAGGTTTCATATATTTTGACATCTTGTCATGAAGAACATTATGGTTGAGATTTTGTAGATAAGAGAATTGCTTCTTTCCTTCTCAACTTGTCGATGGTTTGAATTCTGATGGACTCTTGCCCTTATGTATCCACAGAACTATGACGAGGTGAAACTTTGCTTATACTACTACACTTCAAACCCAATTTTCTCCTCAATACACGGGAGTTAAAAGAAGTTCCATATACTATTGGAAAGGTATCAAAACAATCTATTCGGCCATGCATCTTTCTTTTTCAATTGGACAGGGGAATTAGAGAAGAAATGCCTTCAAAGATAGGCTACCATTGACATCAATCTAGACAACCTTTATGACAACGCTAACAATGTTATTTACATCAATGAAAACATAGACTTAGCAATCTAGTAACACACTCAAAAATCTCCCCCTTTAACATTGATGGAAACCACACCAAACATTGTTGGTTATTTATGGCTTTGGGCCTGACTCCCACTCTTAGGTTATTCATGATCCCCTAGTTCTAAAGTTTTCTCATAGTCTCCAACGTATGCTCATTCTCGCCCTTTGAATTCAATGGAAAAGGGTTCTTAATACCAATTGATGAATTTATGCTTCTACTACTAGACCATTGTATCAATGAACTCCAATGATTGTTCCTAGAGCCAAATTTGTCCCCTTCTTTGATATAACAACAATTACATCTAATGATTATTAAAATGAGAAAAAACATATAAAATATTTAAGCTTTCCATTTCATTGTTCTTATAGTGTAATCTACTCTCATGAACATGTACTATTCTTGTTGATAATTTATTTCTCTTCTTGCATCTCCCCCTAAGCTCATTGTATTTTCTTCTCTCTAACATGTTGGCATATAGCTATCTCTGACATAATTGGACAATTGCCTTCCCAAGTTTGAATTTTTTCAATTTTATCTAATTCCTCATTCATGGCCTTTATCCAATGCTTATCTTGACTTGCCAAGGAAAAATATTTGAGTTCAATCATGGACAACATGGCAATATGTGCTTGACTAAGAGTACCTATAAACTTTCTTCTAGTTTGAACTCCTACATATTTGTCACCAAGAATTTGACTATTGGGATGATTCTTTTTTCACTTACCTTGAAGGGATCTTGGGATGAGAGCATGTTTCTTGTTCTTCCTCTTCCTCTTGTGATTCCCTGTGTTGTCCTTCTTCATACTCATGGTTTATTTGATCATTTGGGATGTAATATTTGGGCTACTTCTCATTGAAAGGTAAATCTGTGTCCATGTTCACATTAATGTTGTCAAAAATATTGCATAATCTCTTATTACAACATATGGGGCCTTTAATATTAGTTTAATATCCTAAAAATATGCCTTCATTCGCTCTCAAATCAAAATTACCAAGATTTCCAGCGTTAATTTTAATGTAGCACTTACTTTCAAAGAGTTTGAAGTGATTTATTGAAGCTAGTTTTCCATACCAAAGCTCATAAGGAATCTTGTCATTATTTGGCCTAAAGTGAGATTTACTTAAGATATGGATTGTTGAATGAAAAAATTCAACCCAAAAGGTGTTGGGAAGAATTTTCTCATCTAACATCATTCTATCCATTTGCTGCACCATTATGCTATGCCTCTCAACCACATCATTTTGTCGTGAGGTGCTTGCAATTAAGAACTGGATCCTTATCCCATGTTCTTCAAAAAAGTCATCAAACTCATTTAACGTAAACTCCCCACCTATATCATACCTTAGGAATTTTATTTTAAAGTCTGTTAGGTTTCCAACAAGGGATTTGAAGGTTTTGATCTTACCAAGAATCCAGCCTAGGTTAGCTTAGCACAGTCATCTATAATCAACATAAAATTACATTCTCAACTTGGGGTCTTGTTGACAGAGTTGTACCCACCAATATTCAAGGGGTCTCTATGATATGTGTTCCTAAGTAGACCTCAGAATGTTTGGGATAGTAGATATGGCCTGGTTATTGGTTATCTTAAATATATTCCTTGGCTCTAGTTGTCAACAAGAAAGGAGTGCAAAATTTTCCTTCGAAAAGCAAGGGGGTGTTCCTAGTGAGTGTTCAATCGTATCTATGTCAAATTTCTTTCACTGCAGAGGGGAGGAGAAGTGAGCCTCTAAGAGAGAGGTAGTAGTACCACCCTAGTAGAGACACACATGAATAAGAAGGATTCATACAACATCTAGCGGAATATTCCATAGAGATGCAATGATAATTGCAACCAATGTAACAAGGAAGTTTTGTCTAATATCTAGTGGAATAGTCCACAAGGATGCGACAGTGATAAAATAAGTTACAACACATTCTCAATATGATAAGTACCAAAATAACTGAAATAGTTCAACTACTTTAGCACATATGAAAGAAAACATGAATTACAAACATTCACATAATAGTCTTACAAATATCCATAATCCATGCATGAAGAATGTGTTGGCCCATAGGGCTTCTTACATTAAGTAAAATTTCCAAGACACGTGTATACAATGAACACCCCTAGCTCCAAGAGTGGAGTGTTGAAGCCACTCCTTACTCCTCAAAATAACTAGCTTATCTCTCTAATGCCTTTCGGGAGAAGACAAGGTGAAAATTCCTTTGATCTTACAATGAGGGTGTATATATAATAATGAGAAAGTTACGCTTCACCTTCCTTATGACTCTTCATCTACCCTCATGATTGTTTTACTTCCTATGATCTTTCAACTTTACATGACTCTTCATATTCCACACATGTCCTTTGGAATTCCACTTTACAATAGATTTTCGAAACATAATTTACATCATTAATGACAATGGTGTGGCATGTGAAAACTCATGACATGACATGACATGACATGACACCGCTGACATAGATTGTTTGATGATTTGGCAATGTCAAGCCACTGCTGCTACTATGTGCTGAGATTTTGCTTGAGAATGCTTTTATTTTCACCTATGCATGGCTTTGTGATAAGGGATCTTCAATTATCTCAAGTCTTGAATGGTGATTGCAAACTGGTGTCCCTTTTCTTTCTCTTGATTGATTAGCTTGCATACTCAGCTACAAGAATGCCTTTCAACATGTTTTTCTCTTTCATCTCCTTCTTCATCATATCACCATGGCATGATAAGGTACCTATTTCTGTAATTCACTCACGAAGAGACAACATCAGTCTAAAAACCCCCTAGTCTAAGATTGTGCATTTTGATCCATTGACTGAGCCAGAACCAGATGGAAAGCTGGGAAAGGGGTTCAATGACTGTGTAGCTACATTGCTCAAGTAGTCAATAGGAGCCTTGAGCCTTGATATTACACAATGCGTAGTTCATGATGGGCCGAGGAAGAAAATTGTGCAATTATGGAGATCAATGTGAAGGGATGAGGGGATGAGCATTAGGTGAGCACATTGCACAATTTTAGGAGACAAGGGAGAGTGGGCCATTATGAAATCACACAGATCAGGGGTTCATGGGATGAGCTTGAGGCTATTGATTGTGCAATGTAATGTTAGGGCTAAGCTGGGATAGGGAATTGAGAAGTTCTGGGAGCCAAGGTTGGGGATTGAGCACTCAAACTGCAGAATCCAATAGTCCCGAGAGGCAGGAACTGCGCATCACACAGTACGAAGATGCAATGTCATAGATAGAGGAATTATACTACACAATGCATAGTTCAGGGAGGCCAGGTTAAGCTAGGTTGCTTGGTTGGGAAGATATTTTATAAAATGTCTAACTGCGTTATTAGTGAGACTAATGTGAACAATGATAAGACTTCGAATGTGATCACACATTTAGAATACTCAATGACAAAATAACATAGATCATTCAGGCCACATGAAAATTCATTTCCTTTATATGATAGCTTTACGACGAGTTACGACAAGTGCAACACCAAAGATACACTTTGCAACGACTATAACAACACTTGTGTGAAAATGCTTGAAACTTTGAAAATGAGTGCAATTGATGTTTACATTGTTAGAACAACTCATTTACACCAATATGACCTCTTGAAACCACTAGAAAATGCTTATATACATGATGTGATGGCTAACATGCGAAAAGACGACATTTTTCTTATCTTGCAAAGGGGACAAAAACTCCTCAAGAAAACACATGGAATGATTTTCAATGTTTGCAACAACAATGCACAAGACCAAAGAAGGCTCCGAAATTGAGAGTAGGCCAAAATTTTGGAGGGTTTTGTAGTAGCGACAACACTTGGTGACACATTGGTAGAATTCCAACTTCTCTACCTTGGTTAACTCTTTTGTGCAGGGTCTTGGTTCTTCATGGAGTATTAATTCGTCGTGTAGATTAATTTTGTATCCCCACTTGCCCCGTTAATAAAAATGGTCCCCTCTATACCTTTCTCTGTTGAGCACATCACAATATTCAACAATATCCCAAAGTTTTGAGTTATGAAGGGTAGTGAAGTTTGCGAGCTTAAGATTTTGAGAGTATGTTTTTTCATCTTTGTTGTTGCTCCACTGCTAGCAGGCCTGGAAAGTACCTCGTCGGGGTCACAATAGGAACACAAACATTTCTCCACTACAAGTGAGCCTAGATAGTACCCCAGCAGAGTTGTTTGCTTCACCTCTCTACGCAGGAAGCATTATCGAAAACAATTGAAGTAGGAATGTTGAACTTGGAAAAGATATTCTGCTAAAGGAAATTGATGACTTCCTGACCAAGCACCTATTTAAGTAGAACTTCTATCCACCACATAAATTAGTCTATGGTAGTGAGAATATAGTGGTTCTTCTTTGACGAATGCGGAAAAATTTCTCCAATAACAATCAAGCCCCACTGTTGAAAAAGTTCTTCCACTACAATAGGCTACAATGGGGTGGTTGACTTCTTGTATCAGCCGGCACACCATTGACATATCGGACGCATGCAATTGTAAGCATGAGAATATTTGAATAATTTAGGCCAATATAAACCGGTCCGCATGATTTTATGCGCAGTTGTGTTGCCCACAATATGTCCCATGGTTGGTCCATCGTGGAGATCACACAATACTTTCTCTGAATCGTGCACTTCCAAACACCTAATAGATAATGATTTGAGCCTAAGTTCCCTCCGATGTCGTGCAAATAAATGGGAGGGCATAGTTCCATGTTGAAAGTATTGGCACACATATGCATACCAAGAGCCTATGATAATGGTGGGCTAATTTCACTTTACATTATACATTTCAATTTCCTATTCCCATCTAGAGGGATCTTATTCTTCTTTTGCATCCATTGCTTCTACTACTAGTCAAAATAGATCGTGGCCAATGATTGTGTGAACTGGTTTGAACTCTGAATCGTACTCCTGTAGACCAATCATCCAGTTCACTCTTCTCTCACCTAACTCTTGTTGAACAAACAATGATCTGACTATTGGGTTTGGAACAAAGATAATACAATGTTTTTTCAAAAGATAAGGCCGGAAGTGCTTCACTTCTTTGTATATTGCATAAGCTTATTTATTAATGTTGAGATAATTGAGTTTAGGTCCTTGAAGACTAACGCTCATGAAATATATTGTTGTTCTGGTCATCCTTTTGGGTAAGCACAGCGGCAAGAGAAGTGTCAGAAACAAAAGTGTTGAGCAAAAAATCTTTGTTGAAATCAAGGCTGTATAGAGCAGGTGCTTCTATGATAGCTTGCTTGATATGGGAAAATGTGTCCTTTTCCTTTTATCCCATTTGTAGATTGCATCCTTCTTTACAATCTCCAGTATTGGCCTGACAATCTAAGCGTAATCGAAGATGAACTTACGGAGGAAGTTGATTTTCCCCAAGAAGGATTGCATAGATTTATTTTTCACAAGGAATGGAATTTGTGTAATTGCTTTGACCCTCTTTGGGTCTACTTTAATCCCACTTTTGGAAATGATATGGCCCAAGAGATTACACACAGACACTACGAAAATACTCTTTTTGGGATTAAGGGATACCTCGTACTTACGACATCGCTCAAAAAATTTCCTCAAATGGCATATGTGGTCAGATCTCTTCTTAGATAACATCGTGACATCATCGAGGTTGACCACCATGCTTTTATAATCAATCCATGGAATGCAAAGTACATGACACGTTGAAATGTTGCACTAGCATTAATTAACCTAAATGGAATTCTCTTGAATGCGAACATACCCCAATTTGTGTGGAATGTTGTATTTGTTTATGTTAGGCTCTGAGACTAGAACCTGGTTATTCCCAAATACCCATATAATAAAGAAAGCATCTCTGGCCCCGATATTGTATGGAGTATATGTTCCATAGACAGAATGGGGTAGTTTTCTTTGTCTTAGGTGCAGTTCAGGTTACGGAAATCAACACAAAGGCGGATTTTTCTGGACTTCTTACTTACCGGGGCCAAGTTCAATACCTAGGTAGAATGACGCATTTTATATATGATATGAGCATCCAATAGCTTCCTCAACTCCTTTTGAATGAGAGGCTCAAGTGTCAGATGTACCTTCCACAACTTTTGTTGGAATGACTTGGCCCCTTCTATGATTAGGATTACATGCTGGATAATTTGTATGTCTTAATTTTTGAGATCATCATACGCCCACGCTAAAACATCTCGATACTTCTTGAATAAGTGAATAAAATTTTGTCACTCCTGTGGTGCGTATCAAGTAGAAATATTGACAAACATCATATCTCTTTTTGTTCCCAAATTGATCTGCTCATGCGATAACATTGAGCTATGGGTATTTTCATTGACTGGCCCTCAGAAGTGATTTTGCAAGTCATACAACTTTTATAATAATACCACACCTCTAGACATGATGTTTCCTTTGCTTGCACTAGATGCATCTTGCAATGCCTTATCGTGATCATCCTCATTGATAGCTACATCTTTGAATACATAAGCGTTTACCATAAAGTGCAATATCTACTGATCATAATTGAAAACACATAAATTAGTAATATTATTTCAGACATATGGATTATAAAGAATTTCTACAGAAAAATTGTCCCTAAGTGTTGATAACCTAGCAGCAACATTTGCCAATGCATCCGCAGTTGTGTTGCACATTCTAGGAAGAAAGATAACTTCAAAATCTTGGAAATGTGAAGTCAAACGCCATACCTCTTGTTGGTAAATTTTGAGATGAGGTGATGCCAGGCATATGGTATCACGTATCTATCGTACAATAATTTCTGAGTCGCCTATTACTTTGAGAACCACAACGTTGAGGTCGATGGATCTTTGCAAACCCAAGATGAGTGCTTCATATTCTGCAGTGTTGTTCGTGCACTCAAATTCCAAGTGGCTAGAGATTATATGTTTTCTCGGTTTCAGGCCTATTAAAACACAACCAACTCTAGAGCCCTTCTACATTTTGGAACCACCAAAATACAATGTCCACATATCATATGTACAAATTCTATGTACTACACTAGTACTATTATTATTACTACTACTAGCTGTACAAATATCATTTTCACTAGTTAGAATAGGAAGGAACTCCAGTTGTGTATCTGGTGGGACTTTGGATGGCTGAGCAAGATAACACCCCATTTCAATTTCCAAAAAGTAGTTGCCCAAGATAAGATCTATGAAATCCATTGGCTCATTTTCGCCCTCTAAGGGAGTTACCATTTGTTTCAAGTACGACTCTCTATTCACCCAAATATGATTTTTTCTTCCCTTATACGAAAGCCACAAATGTGACAAGTTCATCGCAAAATACCCCTGTAACTTGTTGGACCAGTCCCTGCTCAATAATACACAATATGCTTCTAAAACGTCCACAATTACTATATTTATACATTGGTGAACTCGGTGATCAAATGATAAATGAACAACCACATTTTTTAGTTCACCAATTGCATGGACAAGATTCTTGTCTAGCTGAATGATTTGTGCATTTGTTTTATCCCACTTTGAATTGATCTTCTTTGTGACAAGTAGAGGCATCACGTTCACCAATGCACCAAAATAAACTAAGCAATTGTGTACAATAGAATTGAAAATTTCAAATGTCAATAGAAACAGAGGGCAGAGTGTGTTTATATCGAATGTTAAAGCATTAAGTATAGACTTCACGGAACTAGAGGACTTAGTGAATTCTGATCCCCTCCATGAAGAAGCATCGTTACCTAAGATGGACTATCTAAGTGCATGGAGGAGCATGTCTCATTGGCTCGCAATCTTCTTTAATTCGAAAAGTGAGATATTCATGTGAGATGTCTTCATCTCTTCAACTATGTTGTAATCTAGCGCATGAGAGATTTCTGAAGTGTCTGGGGGAGTTGGCTTTTCTACTACTTCTAGAGTGATGGACTTACTTTTACTTCTTATGAAATTACTTTTTGTTGTTAGCTTCATTTCCAAACTTCTTTTGAGTGTTCTGCATTGAGTTGACAGGCAGACTCATCTTCCTTAACAAATGTTCTTTAAATTTCTACTTCGTCAACTCTTGTGTGGGAGTCAAACCTTAGCTTCTTAATTTATATTGAGTGTTCTTCTTCTGGGTCGGGTCATCACTCAGTGGTTGATTTTCATCATTTCTCTTTCCAACTGCAAGTACACAACTAAATGTGTTCATTGCATGCCCCATGCTTGGAGTCTCTTCGGTCACAGTAGTTTCTTCCTTTTCTTCCACAAGCTCAGTCTGCTCATCGATAAGCATTGTATCAATAAAATGCATAGCCAGAACATTCATGTTGTGGTTCCATTGTGGGCATTTTTTTTCTAATAATATTCTTGATGAAATGAATAGTATTGATCCATGCCCATACTCTTGATATTCAGCACAACGTTTGAGCTTTGTGAAGACTTGGATGGTTGGTTGTTGTTGTTCTCGAAGTAGGAAGTCCTTCTCAGAAAGTTGAACATGGGAGGCTTGCTACTCATGGTCACCTCTATTGACCTTTGTTTCAATTCTTCCAACTCATTGAATAGAGACTTGATAGTGTGGGTCAAACTCTCAAGATCAATTGCTTCCTTTTACTTGGCCTTGCTTACAGAGGCTTGATACATTTTCCCCGTATCTTTGGAAGCCTTTTTTGATTTGGCATCTGCGATGACTCCAATAGCATGCAAGTTCTTTTCAACTGTGATTTCCTCTTCAAAAGCATCATCCAAAGTTGGTTTCATAGTTCTTTTCATGAACTACACAATGCTTGTTGGTAAAGCGGAAAATAGTCCATAGTGATGAAGTCATAAGGTATTGTGTTTGTTGGAAATCTGTTCAAGATACTGTTAAACCTTTGATTGAAAGATTTCACCCTTTTTTTCTTCTCCATCTTCAGATTGACCAACTCTTTTAAAAGCATAGTGGGGGTTTTGTCATGAGTGAATTTCTCAAGAAATATTTTCTTAAAAGCCCTCCAAATTTAGATTGATTTCAAAGGAAGGTTGTGATACCATACAACTACTCTGTCATTTAAGGTGCACGAAAAAAGTCTACATGCAACATCATCATAACGTACCTCAATTGTTTGCAATTGTAGGTAGAAGTTGCCTAGATGGTCTGTTAGGTCCCTACAATACTAGTGATTACCCCATTACTATTGAAGTCATATCCCTTATTAATATTTTTGAGCCCCTATTGTCCCCATATTGTTATTACTGTGAACCATAGAATCCCTCTATTGTTATTTTGTGGCTTTATATTATTATTGTTAGGTCAGCTGGGTTATATTGTGACTCCTTAGACTCCCATATATAGAAAGGAGGTTTTTTCATTTGAATCATCCAAGAATTGTTCATTTATGTAATGTAAAGGAGGTTGCCCCCTTGAAGAGGCTAAATTCTAAGGCATTGATCTATCTTTTCTATCTTTTTGTGAGTTGGTTTCTTAACATTTGGTATCAGAGCTTTGGATTCTAGGGTTTCGTTGCTCCAAATAGGTCATGGTGGCATTTTCGCTATAACTTTTTTTTTCTGCGATGTTTCAGAAGCTCAAAAAAACAAACCCATTTGATACGAAATCACATTGAACCTTGAGTCCAAATTTCAGAGCTTTTCGCACTATATTTGCAGAGATATGATCTGAGGAAGTTGGTCTTTTTGCAGACTCCTAAATTACATTCCAAACATGTGACCTGGGGAAAATCATCATAACTTTATCTCTCAGCATCGGATTGAAATTTCGTAAGAAGCTATAGAAAGAGGACATATTGTAGTTTCTTATATATATTTTTCAGAGCCAAAGGTCGAAAAAGTGACTCGTGGCACGTCATACAAGTTCGCTCTACTGAACTAGTCTATAATCAGGTCATTGTGGGAGATTTGGCATAACTCTTCCCTAGAGAATCCAATTTGGATCAGACTGGTGGCATTAGAAAGAGGACACAGAGGGCTACTATAGATCGCAATTTCAGAACTGGTTGATTCAAAATTACAGAGATACATCATATTCAATATCAAGCTCCTACAAAGTGAAAAAAGGTGTGTAGTTTTTTAAAATTTTTGCATAAGCTTGGTTTGAAAACTTAGTTTGAAGGAATTCAAAGGGTGTAGTAAAGCATCATTATCGGTAATTGATGCCCCGAGGAAAGAAAATGCAAACATCTAGTAAGCAACCTGAAATCTCTAGCATGACTCATGAAGAAGAAGAAGAAATGCAACATGATATATCAAAATTACGAGACCAAGTGAAACAAGTGTCACTTGCACAAAAAGTAACAGAATCTAAGATGGATGGTTTAAAGAAAGATGTAGAAGCTAAGATGGATGGTTTAAAGAAAGACGTAGAAGATAAGATAAATCACATGGAATCTAAGATGGACGATTTGAAGATAGATTTGAATAAAGGCATGGAAGATTTGAAGACAGATTTGACAAAGATTCTACAAGAAATGCTTACTAATGGTGAAAGGGTAGTAAAGGCAACTCATGATAAGAACAAAAGAAATTTTAATCATGATTTCATAGACTCTAATGTTGGACCGAAGACCCACCATATTCCAAAAATCGATATGAGGAAGTTTGATGGCAAGGGTCCCACAACATGGATATTACAGATGGAGCAATTTTTCGATCTCAATAATGTGCAAAACACACAAAAGGTACGTATGGCAACTTTATATTTGGAACCAAATCAGTTTTGTATGGTATCAATGGCTTTGCTCTCGTAAACAATTTATCACTTGGGCAATTTGAAGAATTGATAGCACATTATGAGGATACAAAAAGCAACACTTTTTTTAGCCAATTGATAAGTCTCAAACAAAAGGGTTCATAATGGAGCACATTGAGGAGTTCCAAAAATTGAACATAAGGGTAAAAGATATTCCAGAGGAGCATAGGATTGATGTGTTCATAGGGTCTTTAAAGGATAATATCCAACATGATGTTCGCCTTTGGGAACCTGATTCATTAGAGAAGGCATTCAGGTTAGCAAGAAAAATGGAAAGCAAAATTATGGCAACCAGGAAGCATACCACTCACAACTATAAAGATGGAAGTGTTGTTGCCCCTAGTCTTCCACAACCTATAAGGTTGACACCACAAAAATTGGAAGAAAAAAGGGCAAAAGGGCTTTGTTACAGTTGTGATAGCAAATACACTAAAGGTCATAAGTGTGCTGAGAAGGAATTATTCTACATAGTTTGTGAAGAGGAAGAAGAAAAGGAGCAAGAGAGGTCAAAAGAAGAGGATATACTCTAGGAACAAAGCCTAGATAAAGAAGAAATGAATTTGACCATATATTGTAATGCATGGGTGGAATAACCACTCCTCAAACCATCAAGATAGAAGGACAAATCAAGAAGAAAATGGTAATATTGTTGATTGATTCAGGAAGTACCCACAATTTTATTCATTGTAAGATAGCAAAAGAATTGAATTGCTTCCTATAACCAGCACCAGAGTGTCAAGTGATGGTTGCAAATGGAGGAATGATAAATTGCTCTAGAAAGTCCCATAATATCAATCTATCCATGGGAGAATATGTATTGACTAGCCCAATGCTTTCCATTCCAATGGGAGGTGTTGATGTTGTACTAGGAGTCCAATGGCTACAATCCTTGGGTACAATAGCTTTTAATTTTCAAGACTTTTCATGAAATTTTCTGTGAAAGGAAAGGAAGTTGAATTAAGGGGTATTGTAGGGAAACAAGGAAAGATAATCAGCGCTAACAGTATGACAAAGCTTCTAAAAGAGGAACAAAGAGGTGTAATTGCACAATTATGTTCGCTAGATGTTTCCACATTGGTATCATCTATTTCTCCAGATCTCCAAAAATTCTTGGACAATCATTCCAAGGTATTTGATACTCCCAAAGGTCTCCCACCTATTCGTGATACATGAGCATTGTTACACAAAAAATAACATCCACCAATGATTATTTGGCAGTCAGTATGGGTCATGCATCACTTATACAGCCCTCCTAAGCAAAGTCCAGACCTTAGCTCTTCATGTCAAGCTTTGCAAAAGAGAGAAAGACATTGAAAATCAATATTACTCTGGTTCCGCACTTTCTCCTACTTTTACCTGTGGACCCGCATCCTTTTTTCATAATACCTGCGTACCTACACGCTCTGTCTGTAAATGGGTGGGTGCGTACCCCTGTAAAAGTCAAAAAGGCGCAAGTTTATCCTAAAAAACTCACTTTTGGGTTAATTCTAGATGTTTCTAGAAGAATTTTGACGTGGATTGTTCGCTCCAAAGTGGTTCATGCATCCCAAAAGAGAAGGAGCTAATCCCTTGAGAGGAGGAGCTATCCCTTTGAAGGAGGGCTTTATCCCTTTGAAGGAG
>APFE030464301.1:40705-63935 GCA_000404065.3 Pinus taeda | reverse complement strand
GAACTATCAGAGAGAGGACACTAATCAAAATCCCAGAAGCTGACTCACCCCCCTACAATCATCTATATATGGATCCCTCATCACAGAGATCCAGAGGCTGGAATCTTGTATCTTGTAGAGAAATGTTGTTGGTTTTCTGGTGTAACATCATAGTGTTGGGTGATCTAAGCTTTACTTGAGGTGAAGAAGGGCTTTCTTGCTGGAGGATGATGCTGGGTCAGAACTATTGGCTGTAATCCTCTTGCTATTCTTGATATTAATAAAGCTATTCAAGTTTTCCTCCACATTCATGTATGTTTGATTGTATATGCATTTGTGTGGTTAATACATATCTGGTCCTATGTTGTTTATGAATATAGATCTCTATTCTTCAATAGTATTATGCTGCTTTGATTCCACAGGTGCTCTCTGAAGCTGTGTAGACAAATAAGGAGTGGCAAAGATATATCGAGAAAGAGAGGAACTGAGCAAGGAACCAAGCGCAAGACAAAGGTTGGTGTCCTCTGTTCCCCTCTTGTCTATTTTTCATAAAGGAAAACGAAAGTAGTTTTAACTTGTTTGTTTCTAAGATAGCTACCAGTCTTAGGGGGAATAGCAGCTCTAAGTGGACACTATTCCTGGTAACAAAATGGCGACTCCGCTGGGGAGCGAATAGATTGTTTGTTAGTCTATTTTTATTTGTTTTATAAACTTACAGACGGAGCCTGAAGTCAAGCCAGCTAGCCTTCGAACTGCATTTGCTATGCAAGTGCAAAGTAGATCAATGCTACTTCAGTCTATCTCCATGTTTTTTTTATAAATTGAACAATCGATCTGCAAACACTCTAATTGCCCTAAGTGGTGGCTCTAGTAACCTCCTTAGATCAAACCCTCTGATTTATATTTACTGAACATCACTTACTTGGCATAAATCCCTGAACTGAACTGCAAATTATGATCAAAGACTAGATAAAAGTCTCGCACTAGTACCATCGCGCCCTCCCTTCAAGGCAGTCTGTATGCATCGCACTTCCCGTGTGCAGTATGTGCGTTGCATACTGGATTCCCTGTGTGACAAGTGCGATGGTCAGGGAAGGTTAATTTTACCTTCAGACTTTGGTTTTTCTTCACTCTTTTCAGTTCTATTTAGGAGTTTTGCTGTCGGTGGTCAGTATATCTCTGTGGAAACCCTCTTCTCTTCCATCGTTCCACCTCCATTGTGCAAAGAACTGTAAGTGTTTTTATGTATTATGCGCCATTTCCAGTTCTCTTTTACAAAGAAGTAGCGTAATCAGACTATCGTTCCTTGATCTAAAAGTGTTGCAAGTGTCATTTTCAGTCATAGAAGAGAATCCCATTGTTCTTGATAGTCGATTGTATTGTTACTCTTATATGTGATTTGAATTAGTAGTTTTTCAAGTGTCGAAAACAATTTTCATTTCGAAATCGCAAAGTGTCGTCCTTATCTTCACTTCATTTTGAAAAAGAAATTTGTTAGTATTGTCGCTTTGGAAAATAATTCAAATTTGCACTTGGCGTTCTTCTTATCCTTCATACATTAAGAAGGCTGAAAACAAATACATGCATGTGAATTGCATTTAGACTGCTTGGTTTGATTTAGGACAGTGCATTTAGTGTGTGCTTTGTGCTCTTTGTTGAAAGACACTCAGTTCTCTTTCCTTAGTAGCTAGGATTTTCATTGCCAAAAGAAGATTAAACATTTGTTTATCATCTTAGACTGCATTTTAGGAACTGTATACACATCACGCAGTGAACCTAAAAGGCAAATTTTTAAACAAGATCAACTATAAAATAAATTTAATGAATCTAAAAACGCTTTGGAAGCTAACGCACAACATCTAGAACTCTAGGCTAGAGACGTATTCTAGCGTCGTAAAACCTGGTAACTGTTGTTTTCATTGTTGGTTAGGTGATTCCTCCACTTTGAGACGACAAGTGCCAGTACGGACTTGTGCTCCCACGTACCATCGAGTATATACTGGGAGACCACAATAGGCTATATCCTTTATCCTTAGGAAGCCGTGTCTACCACCCTATCGATAGAAATGCACTGAACATAGCATTTGGGAAGATTGACTGCCGTACCGTAAAAATTATTCTGCAGTTTTGCAATTGGTTTGGTAATCCCTCTGCCTAGATTTCCAGAGAAGTCTCTTTCATTCCTTTCAGACTCCTGAAAGTAAAAGGTTCATCTGAGCACTTTTCACTTCAGGCTCATTAAAAATTGAAGGCGACTAGAGTCATCTTTTGTTTTTTCTTGACTCTTAAAAATTGAAAAAACAAGTTGTGTCAAAGCATCTAAAATTTATTTTAATCGGAATAACATCACAAGTTCCCTCGTTGGTCTTTAAGTTGAGAAAAAGGGAGTCTACCAACCAAGGATTTCCCCTTGGAGGAAATCCTAGTCCTTTCTCCTCTTGGGGAGATGTTGGTGCACCCCATATGGCCACATTGTCACTTCCACGGTTAATGATTGGTTTTCCCGTATGGCTCTTCTCTACCTCTATCGTTCAGAATACCGTAATTCCTGAATAGTCAAGTTAGCAACTAGGTGATACTAGAGTTACCCCCAACCTTCCACTTCATCTGTTTCTCTCTCTCCTCCTTCCTCTTCACTTGATGAAGCTGGTAAAGCTAAAGATCAAGTAACTGAGAAGAAGAAGAAGCAGAAAGAGAAAAAGGAAAAGAAGAAGAAGGAGCCAAAAGCAAAAGGGGGCAACCATGTGTCGTCTAGTGAAAATCCTCACACTGCACCGTCTAAACCTAAATATCCATGTGTCATTTGCAAAGGAGATCACTATCATCGAGATTGTCCTTACATCCCTTGGATTTTAAGGGACTGGTTTCCTCGTTTGCACAATCTGGTGTCATCAACATCTGATGATCATGTTGAAAGTACACCGTCAACCAGTGAAAGCGAAGTATCTGGACAAAAAAGGAATCGCAAATTTCCTTGTAAATTGTGTGAAGGTGATCACGCCGTCCACTATTTTCCCTTCCTAGATGAAGACAAAAGAGTTTTGGATGACCATCCTGCTTCACCGCTGCGGCTCCCTCCTGGATATAAGAAACTCTTGCCAAGTCCACCACTAGTTGAAAATCTGACCGACATGCCGTTGTGGTCGGTCGAAGTGTCTATCATTGAAAATGAACCCTCTGAATCCATACCTGACGAAAGTCAAAAGGTTGAGGCGGAAGTTGACCCGGTCTTGCCTTCAGAGGGATCATCTTCGAGTGATACCGTCACTGAAGAGAAAGAGAATGACACCGTTCAAATTCTTTTCATAAACACAGACTCCAATGAACTTGGGGGCAGTCTACCCGTTCCTTTACTGTAGGAAGGAATTTCATCAGAGTCGTATCCGACCATCTATTTGGTCCCACCTCCAAGCAACCTAGTCGTTTCCTTCGATTGGAATCTACTAGGCAGACCCCATTTACCAGCTAGTGTACCATTCTGAATCATTGTACAAGCTTACAGAATGCTCATGGATGGTACCATCATAGATGAAGGGGCTTCTGTGAGTATCATTTCCTCAACTGCTTGGAAAGCGCTTGGTTCACCATCGCTTCTGCCTGAAATGAGAAATCTGACAGGCTTTGACAAAGGAACCAGTTGACCGTTAGGGATCCTTCCCAATGTGCCCATTACTTTGAGAAGGAAAACTGTTCACATGAATGTTATGGTAGTCCAAGGACACCTAGATTATAATATACTCCTTGGGCGTGACTATATTTATTGCAGCCGTCGTCTCCTCACTCTTTAGAGTAATGTGTTTTCCGCATGAAGGCAGAGTGGTCAAGCTCGTAGACCAGCTGTCATTCCCTGGTTCACACATAGAAAAAAGTCAAATTCCATCCCTAAATTGTCTTTTCACGCAAGGAATGTCTCATCGATCTCCAGTCCGTCCACCTGATGAGCGCGAGTGATTCGAGAGGATATGGCTGAAACTTAGGGGGCATGCACCCTAGCCTGCTTCGGCAGGGAAACTCTAGGTATAAAGTAGGTTTCCGCAGAGGAAATGACTGGTCCGACACCCGTCCTTACAGGAAAATGGAGTTAGACCATAATAAGATTCCCTCGTCAAGGTTTGGAGGTTGGGATTTAGAACCACCCTGGTCCAGATGGACTAAGCCAGGAAGTGTTTCTATCTGCGATGTGGATGGAAACTATCTTGCGAAAGCAGGAACTTCTATATGGTAACCTGGAAATTTTTCATTATACCCGGGGGCATGCAAACCTTTTTGCATGCAAGCAAAGAGCGACCATTTATTGGTCGTTTCCTAACTTGCATAAAGAAAGGATCCGGGGCAAAGCTTTAAAAGGTGAAAGCTCCATAAAAAATGGCATCTGAGATGAGATATCCTTATTATATGACTGGCACGAGCAGTTTTAACACGGAATTCAAGCTCGTTAAAAAATAAACATAAGCAATGAGAAAATGTTTCCCCTAGAGTTTAAGCTCATTAAAAAATGAACCGATCCCCGGTAAATAACCATTGTGAATGCATTATCATCAGCTTTTGAGCCTTGGTCGTGTTCTCATCATCACCTCCACTCTGTTTTAGCCAATCATTCGCCTCCATTTGATTGTTTACCCCTTTCAAAGAACATCTACAAAGAGTGATTCTGTTAGCCATCCTTGTGACACTGCCGTGATTGGAAAATTCCAAACCTTACCTGGAATTAGCCGCTACTCGAAATCATCACTCGTTCCTCAGAAAACGAGTCTCCTTTAAGCTATTTTCAACTAACTCGTAAAATATGAAAAGATTGCCGAGCAATTAGCCTCTCCGGCTCGTTAAAGTCATCGGAAGTGCTATCCTTCCTCTAGATTTTAATCCTTTTGGACTTGAGAGATTATTACACAAAAAGATCGAGCGCTTGCCTTGTTCGACTCGTTAAAACTATCGAAAATTCATCCCTTTCGTATTATTTTACACTTTTTCGGACTTAAGGGATTATATGACAAAAAAGAATCATTGGAGTTTCCTTTCCGTCCCTTTCAAACTCTCTAAAATTGAAAAGGACGGAGTTATCTTTGTCATTAAACTCGTTAAAACCTAATAGCGACAAACTTGTCCAAATGGATGAGAACGAGTTTCACTGTCGCTATGCTCGTTAAAACATAGCGACAGGTTCACCCGAAGGGCGAATTATAGAACAAGCATATGTTATCCTCCTCAAGCTTGAAAAAAATAAAGAGGTACTGGTTAGCAATGACTGGGGAAAATTGGGAAGAAAAATTGGAAGAAACTTTATTGGTAGCAAGTCGCTCTTGAACATGACACTTTCTCTCTGCATCCAAGTCGGGTTGGGTTGTTCCATTCACTAGTCATATCACCATTGGTCCATCACACCATCCATATTTGGGGTTAACGCTACCAATCCATCATCAGTGTCACTGATATGTTCAAGAGAAGTCGCTCAGAGAATTCACCTGTGTCTCATCCGTTGCAATACATTCACGCTCCATTCTTTCATGACCGCCACCCTGAACCCTGTATCATCAGATCGTATTCACCTTCAAAATCATTTTCTCCGTTCTGTGTCGTAGATGTGGGACTCATTAAGGCCTTCCTACGATGGGTCACTTCTTGTTGACATCAGCTCATTATCCAAGAAGTTGACTTAGGAACAACCCCTTTCAGTACTTTGAAGCTTGCATGCCTCAATGGCAAGTTTCTCACTTTCCGCGACAGATTTACATCAATGACCTTCGACCATAATATTTTGCACGGTGTTCGATGCCAAGTCCCTTTTTCACACCACGTGAATTGTACTATAGTACCTTGAGGATCATTGACATTATTGGTGACTCCTCTCGTGCCTGTTAGTAGCTTACATCATTGGCTGGTAATCAGGCGATGTCTTTCCATGTTCGACTCCAAAACATTTTCACATGGATCGACTTGTACTCCAAGTGAAGCTGGAACGAGTTTTGAAGACCCTGGATATCGTTTCATCCATCTGAGCTGCGATATATTCAGGAATATAAAGACATCAAATGTACATCAATGCCGAACAGATGATCATCCAAATCAAAGGATGATGACTCCATTCGAATCATCAATCTGCTACACATACGGTTGTCTATCCTATGTACATGAAAGTGAATTTATAAAGCTGAGCATGGGAATGCCCGCCTCAGCTAGATCATGAAAAATATTATGAAGATAATGTATTGTATTGTATCTTATTATAGGTCGCCTCCCAGCTCGCAAAAACTTTGGATCCTCATGGTAAAGCATTTCACCCGACATCAAAAGATTAACGACCTCATGCTTTGGGGGCAACTGTTATAGACATTTTTGGGCACTGCAACCCCAATCATAAATGTCCATAAACTAAGGGCTCCTAAGTCCCTAAAAGTGTTGCTTCACTACCTAAAGGAACAAGGTCAGCTAATTACATCATCTCCCAGAAGTTCTCCACAAAAAAACTGCTTAGAAATGGTCAAAACTGGACCATACTGAATGCCCAGTGCAGAGGGAGTCAATGCATATCACCTTCCCAGTGTAAAGGGTGCGATGCATACTGGATGGCCCCTCTGTAGGGTGCGATGGGCGAGAATGGACAAATGGCAGAGACAATTTGCGAGGTGGAAGATCATAGAATCTTCCAAAAACTTCCCCTCTGACACTTGCCTCTATGATTTCGACTAGGGATGAGTAAGAGATTATCAATCTCGAAGTGGAATCAAGAAATATCAGAGAGAGGACACTAATCAAAATCCTAGAAGCCGACTCACCCCCCTACAATCATCTATATATGGATCCCTCATCACAGAGATCCAGAGGCTGGAATCTTGTATCTTGTAAAGAAGTGTTGTTGGTTTTCTGGTGTAACACCATAGTGTTGGGTGATCTAAGCTTTACTTGAGGTGAAGAAGGGCTTTCTTGCTGGAGGATGATGCTGGGTCAAAACAATTGGTTGTAATCCTCTTGCTATTCTTGATATTAATAAATCTATTCAAGTTTTCCTCCACATTCGTGTATGTTTGATTGTATATGAATTTGTGTGGTTAATACATATCTGGTCCTGTGTTGTTTATGAATATAGATCTTTCTTCTTCGATAGTATTATGTTGCTTTGATTCCACAGGTGCTCTCTAAAGTTGTGTAGACAAGGAAGGAGCGGAAAAAATCTATCGAGAAAGAGAGGAACCGCGCAAGGAACCAAGCGCAAGACAAAGGTTGGTGTCCTCTATTCCCCTCTTGTGTATTTTTCATAAAGGAAAACAAAAGTAGTTTTAACTTTTTTGTTTCTAAGATAGCTACCAGTCTTAGTGGGAATAATAGCTCTAAGTGGACACTATTCCCGGTAACAAGGGGTTCTAACCCCACTGACCCCCACTTGGCAATGTGTTTTGGTTTTGGTAACGATTGGAGAGCATTTTGGGTGAGGGCTCCATTGTTTGTGTGGTGTCGCCATGGGATTCGGCGGGGGTCACAACCCGCCGGACCCATTTTATATTTTTTTTTTAATGTAACAAGATCCGGGGGTTGCGGGGGTGACAACCCGCCCCCCTCTAATTTGGGATTTTATTTATGATTTGGGTGGCGGGATTGGTGGCCCTTCACGTATTTTATAATTTTTTATTTATTTATTTTCCTAAACTTTAAACTATTATAGATAGTTTCTCAAACCATGGAGGTTACTAGGCAATTTAGGTAGTCCACAATTTCGCTCATCTGATGCCCAGGTTCCAGTGATCGTTTCTGGTGCAATTTGTAGGGCCATTAAACCTGGCCCACATGGCAACTTTGACTGGCTCTATCTCCCTCATACGAGTTCAGATTTGAGTGTCGTTCACATCATTGGAATTAGGGTGACGAGCACTTTGATCTAGTCTTGGTTCAAGAGCAATCTGACCACGTTGAAATGTTAACCGTTCTAAGCCCCCTTAGACTTCTACATGTGTCTAGAGCCACCTAGATCAATCCTACCCACTGAGGAGCTTTTGGTCCTCCAAAAGCATGAAAAGATTTTGCAACTTCTTTGTAAATTGTCTGCACCACAAGTATCTGATAAGTCACCCTTCCTTCTCCTTCACCTTTGTCCTTCGAAGCCATAAGCTATGAGCCGATACCTGCATCCCCTGTAAACTTGTAATACATTGTTTTGCAAATTACATGCTTAATTTACAAGATCAGCTAATCAGCCAAGCATCCCATACTTGCCACGAGTTTATAACACATACTCGGTGGTCAAGTTTACATCATAATGGAAACAATACCCCAGCTATGAAACACACAAGGCTAAGACATCATTGTTTCTTAACAAGTGATGGAAAACACATCATCACTTTTACATTTTAAATTGCAACAAATGATTTACAAAATATGGCCATGACAAGCTAACATCTCTAGAAACTATTTTTCACTTATCAATGTGAATGGGTCATCCCCCTATGGTGGGTTTGCTTGTTGAATGACATTTTCAACTGATTCATGCACCGATGCTTTGTCTTTAAGGAACTGCTCTAGATGGAGCCTCCAACACGTGGCTCTTTGATGGCCACCTCTATCGCAATGGTTGCAATAAGTCTTCTTCTTCTATATCTGCTTAACCTGCTTCTTTCTCTATTATGGAGAAGGCCTTTCATGCCTCATCCTTTTTCATGTTGTCATTCTCTTCCAGCACTCAACAAATATATGGTTATGTAAACCAAAAAAAGTACATGTTTTTCAATGCCATGATTTATGTCCATCATTAAAAACATGATTGTAATCGAAATGAACATTCGAATATCGAGACTTGTTATACCTTTCCTTGTTGTCTCTAGTGTAATTAGGAGATGAGAGCTTGCCTCAACTCTTTCCCTGCAATGGGCACTGCCATGCGATGATGGTGATGTGTTCCCATCATTCTCTTTCCTTGGCAATTTCAACAATGTCTCGGAAGCATTTGACAACCTTGAGCATTCTCCTTTGGTGTATCCCAAGCCTGCAAATCGAGGTCTTTGCACGACCTCCAATGGTTGAGTTATGCCTTAGCTATTAACACCAAGTTCTTCTTCTTCCTTGTATCTCATCCTGGTGAGGAGCCTCATGTTTGTCCCTATAATTAGTATCTCCACATTTCCAATAGAAATTGAAACTAAAGGGAAATCAACATATTTTACCTCCACTGTTGAGTTGGAAAGAACAAATGAGGGCTTCTCATCATCTATTGCTTGTGGTTTTTTGGTTTTTTGGCACATTCCCCAACTTCCTTCCTGACATACCTAAGTCTTGCCTGATGGGGTAATTCCTCTACTTTGATGGGGTTGACAATGCCTTGGCCATTAATGCCCAAGCCTTTTCCTTCATACCCCATTTTCTTCAACAGTTTGGAGCCAATTATTGTGGTATGATTTTCAAAAAAAACGAAATCATCATTAGGAAATGTACATGAAGTAGGATAATTACTTTTTACCTCACAGGGGTCATGCTGCAGCTTTTCCAAGGTCTCGTCCTTAGCTTTCATCTGTCGTAGAAACCTTTGTTTCTCCACTTTCCCTTCTCGTAGAAGCATCTTCAATTCAGCGTTATCTGCTTAAAGACTCTGGTTGTTGCACTTCAGTTCTTCTAGGGCCTCTTCTGTGGCTTGCAACTGAAGCTGCAATCGTTGCTTTTGCTCTGTCTCATCTCGTAGAGCTTCATACATTATGTCCATCTTTTGGCACACTTTTAGTATGGTCTCGTACATCTCTTTATCATCCTCCATCGCTACACATTCCATTGTTCACACTCACAATTCACATCAACAAAAAGACCGCTCTTATACCAAACTTGATCCGGGTTCCTTCAGCTACTGGAATCATCCAAGATCTTTTGCTTCTGTGATGTAGTTAGAATTGCATTTCATAAGAGCATAAATGAACATATATGCATGCTTAAGCAAATGAAAACATAATTATGATCAAAAAATCATAAATAAGAGACATTGATAACGGAGTTCATCCAGTGTGGACTACGTCTCCAAGCCCGATTCAAGATGGTGTTGGCTGCTTCATTCAGTGTTGGAAATGGTGAATATGTACATGGACTATGTTTTTTGTCATACAAGGACATGTGCCCTCTACATGAGTGTAAAAGTATCTCCACGAGCCGTTCCGCTACAAGAACTATCACTCACAGTAGACCTCCTATCAACATGACATAATCTTACACATGGTGACAATGAGTATCCTGCCATCATGGCATCAAAGGGATCTCAAGGAAAACACCCATGGTGACAATTAGTATCCCGCCATCATGGAAACAAAGGGATCTCAACCAAAACACCCATGGTGACAATGATTATCCCACCATCATGGAAACAAAGTAATCTCAATCAAAACATACATAACAATCCATGATGAACACATCTCACATGAAGTAGACACAAAGATTCTGCATCATACATCAAGTAGGAACTGAAAAAACATAGTGCATCTCACAAAAAATGATCAAATAAGTACATGAAAACAACACTTGATATACCTCTACTCTGATGTTGGTTGAAGAATAGAATACTTAGCTGCTGGATCTGAATGCATGATCAAAATTGTGGTGTTGAATGGCATAGAATTTACTACCCAAAAACAACACTTGATATACCTCTACTCTGATGTTGGTTGAAGAATAGAATACTCAGCTACTGGATCTGAATGCACGATCAAAATCGTGGCGTTGAATGGCATAGAATTTACTATACATGCCTTGAAATCTGACACCATTGCCCCAATTTGGAAAATGGGCAAAAAATAGAAGGCTCGGCTGCAAAAACTAACTGCAGCACTGAATTTTTGTCATCGAGAGGTGTAAAATTGACTATTCATTTGTCGAAATTTTGACACCGGAAAAAACCTAGGCCTATAGGAATCTTTTAGATTCCCTGTGATTCTCCAAATATTCCCTCCTCTAGGTTGACAGAGATTTGCAACTCAAATCACAAAACTAATCTCGCCATTGAGATCCTTGCGAAAATATGAGAAGAATGAGTATAAAGTTGGTTGCATTCTGGATCTAGGAAATTTTAGCCTCCAAGGAATCTGGAAGATTCCCTCAAGATTCTCGAAGATTCTCCTCTGTTGGGAATATGCAAATTCGTTGCTTAAAAGGTGAATCTGACCTCGCCATTGTGTTCCCTGCTAAAATCTGAGAAAAATGATTGTAAAATTGATAGCATTCCGTTAATGTAAAAATTAACCTCCCAAGGAATCTCCAAGATTCCTTAAAGAATCTACATGCAAGAATATTCCTTAAAATATTCTCATGGAATATGCCTGCCTCGATATTCGTTCTAGCTCTTGGGTCCACCCTTGGGCACACTATTCTACTCAAATCTGGCTCAACCTCTGTTTCGTTCTTCCGAATGGGAAACAAATTCAATGTTAAATACAAAGTCGACGGTGAATTTATCAAGGAATTATTATTTAGCCTAATGTAGGCACGCTAAGTTTGCTTTGGGTGGTCGGGGGTTCCAACCCCACCGACCCCCACTTGGAAATGCGTGTTGTTTTTGGTAACGGTTGGAGCGCATTTTGTGTGAGGGCTCCATTTTTTGTGTGGTGTCATTGTGGGGTTCGACAAGGCTCACGACCCGCCGGAACCGTTTTATATTTTGTTTCTTGTAACAAGATCCGGGGGTGGCGGGGGGTGACAGCCCACCCCCCTCTAATTTGAGCTTTTATTTAGGATTTTGGTGGTGGGGTTGGTGGCCCGCCCCCTATTTTATAATTTTTTACTTTTGTTTTTCCAAACCTTAAACTATTATAGACAATTTCTCGAACTATGGAGGTTACTGGGCAATTTAAGTAGGCCACAATTTTGCTCGTCCGGTGGCCAGGTTCCGTTGATCGTTGTCGGTACAATTTGTAGGACCATTAATAAACCTGGTCCACATGGAAACTTTGACCAAAACTTTGATTGGCTCTATCTTTATCATACGAGCATGGAGCACCATTGCAATCAAGGCGACAAGCACTTTGATATGGTGTTGGTTCGAGAGCAATCTGACCACTTTGAATTTTGACCATTTCTGAGCCCTCTTGGACTTCTGCATGTGTCTGGAGCCACCTAGATTAGCCATTTTTAGAGTACATAATAGAATCATGCTTATAACCAACATATAACGAAAATAGAAACCATGATAATAAGCCATAAAATCCACATAATAACAAGTACATGTGCTCATTAATTACATTAGAATAATAGCTCATATTATCTTATATAAAATCCAACCAAGTTAAGGACTTCCACGTACCACCCAACCATCGATTGGGCTGAACCAAATATTTCTTTCAGCCAATCACCCTCGTGCCATATTCTAAACATGAATGTGGGATCTCATGGGATAAACCAAGACAAATCAAACATGGGATACAAATGTTAAACCACCTCTACCCTCAAGCTACAATGATCTGACCTTAACCACTCTTGAGATCACAACACCAAACCAAGCTTGGATGCCTCAAAATTCCTTCACCATACCTTGAGGAATTTTCATGTCTCCACCCACCTGTCGAGGGCTTCCCGGAGAAAACTATCTCCACCCCAACTGTTGGGATTTTACTGAGACCACCTCACCTAGTTCCAAAACCTTCCGATAATCCAAAGCTTAACCAAGCATGAATCACATCACACCACGGTTATTCAGGAAATGACAAGGCAAGGATGAAACCACTTCCAAACTAGGAAAAATGCATGCCACTGACAACAAATGAACCAAATAAACAAATTCATGTCCCATGCATTCACAACTCAGCTAGGAAATCACACATGCAACCTATTACCTACAAAATACTCCTATCGAAGCTAACGATCCAACCTTTTTCTTGCGCTCCATTTCTTTCCTTTTCTTGCCCTTTACTTTTCTCTACTTTTCTTTTGTATTCCTTTACTTTCCTTTGCCTGTTCTCTCCTCTTGGAACTCTCTCTTTCTCTCTTAATTGATCTAATCTAAAATTAATAAAAGGTTGTGAATTGTTTCTGTGATTCATGTTTATCATTGATGTCCCATTTTTTCTTCATTTTTCCTCTAATTTCCGTTGCATGCATATTTGTGTCTCTTGTCCTTCTTTTTCTCCTATTACCCTTTATTTCCATAACTAAATATAATTTGTTGCCTCTTTGTCTTTTTCAATGTCTTTGCTAATTTCTATATCCTTTATTATACCACAAGTGACGCAAAGTATGATGTTTTCCCAACATTTAGCTTGGAATACGTGTCCCATGACCTTGGTCTTTTTTTCCTTTATTATCCTTTATTACATAAAAATTTCACCTGGGGTTGTTACGAACCCCTCCTCCTTAGGAAAAAATTGTCCTCGGTGTTCTATGACACCTATGACCAACAAACCACTGAAAACAAAACATACCGCCTATTGAGATTTATAACATAGCTTGATTCAATATTTACAATGACATCTTACTGAAAATAAAACAAACATACTGCTTAATGGAGCTTTATAACACAAGTAGTTGCGATACTTACAACCTGTTGATGCCCCGAAAATCGTTGTATCAACATTGGGGGATAACCACCCGGTCCGGACCTTAATACAGCTCCTTTTCCGTTTGGGATGGTGGCTTCGACTGGATATAATGGGACCAGTTTCCCAATAATGAATAAAAGGGGTGGATGAGTGATGGGTTGTCTGATCTAATGATAGGCGAATAACTTAATCTATCAACAAAATAAGAGAACTAATACTAATCCCGGGAACAATTATTCTTTGGAAATGCAGCATTTGATGATCTTTGTCTATTGACAGGCATATATATGACTCTATCAAATAAACATAGATATTTATTCATTCAAAGATTACTTCATTTAAATAGTTAAACAAAGTGATTAACACAAAATTGCTTCACTTATCATTTATATCATCGATACATATATGATTAGAAGAAAAGCATACTATAAACAACCAATAGTGGAGTGAATAAAGAATGTTGTTGAAACACATATATATATGCAACAATAGCAAGAGCGATCAAATGACAATTCATATAAAAAGAATAAGTCCAGACATAGATAATAGTACCATATGAGCTGGTAATCAATCCCAATATCAATCGCTATTTGAAATTCTTCCTTCAATGCAGAAATACTTTCAAGCAAAGACAGTAGTGCACATTTGTATAAAAGATTCCTTATCAAAATCGGAATGATTGGTCCAATTTTATAAAAGAATATCCCTGAAGTACAATAGTGAAACTTCAGGGTTTAAGTCATATACAAAACTTTACGACCCTTTCTAAATGCATGAAAGGGTCTATAAATACTATACTAAACTAAAAATCTATGAAACCAAAATCCTACTTAATTGGTATCAATTAATAATAACTATCGTTTTGGCAGCGATATGGCAGTCGGCGATGTGAATCATCACTCAGGCTGTCTGCCTTTAAACCTGAGCTGGCTTATCGCAAGCATTGGCTCCACTTCGGGTGGTCTGTTGAGGCGAGAACTGAGTTGGGCAGCAAAGGTGGCATCCTGAATATCGAGGATAATATACCCGATCACATCTGTGAGGAATTTGAGGGCGGCTCTCTGGATGTGCGGCTTCACTAAAAAGAACCAATAGGCATCCCATGTCAAGCTGTTAATTCCCATGATTAACCTTCCATTTTTCTCCAGCTCTGGGTAACATGACTACTCCAATATCTTCGTTGCTGTTAATTTGCCTGGAGTGCATTGAGAAATCATATTAGACAAGTAAAGAGTATTATTAACCAATTCAACCAAATTACTAGTGGTTGTCTTGCATCTTGAAATCGCTCTTTCTGCCTTCATTAACTGAGATTGCCATTCTGTAAATAATATTTCTTTGTGCGATTCTAGAATCCTTGGTAGGTTAGTTGCCTGTCCCTGATCGGTATCTTGCCATTCCATAAAATTTGTCAATGTTTCTTCGACTTGATCCAAATCTGTCCTTGCCTTTTCTACTTTCTCACTTATGGATGCCGCTAAGTCGCATAATGGTTCTGCCTGGGTGATTTGCTAACACAAAAGCTTCATCTGATTTATCAATCCTTTGTTTAATTGAAATGCCTCTGCTTTAAACTCATCTATCTGTGGGAGCTTCTTTGTTTGCTCAAGTTGAGCTGATAATTGAGCAATCTGCTCATCTTTGGATTTCAGCATTTTCTCATTTGATGCTTTTAGTTGCGCTAATGCTTCCGATAGCTCCTTTTGCTTTTGGACTGCACTGTCGTCAATCCTCTATTTTTCTTCCTGCAATTGTTTAGTCAGCTGATTGTTTATTTGTTGTTGTACTAGCAATTGTTGTTCTGCCTGCTCTGCCTTTTGCTGTGCTTCCGATAATTGTTCCTGTAGTGTAAATATATCCTGATCTTTTATCTTCAATAAACTGCCCACCTCCAATGCTTTTTCTATTGTCGCTGTCGAATAAGCTCCAGCATATTGCGATAGCTTTGTCAAATCATCGGAGGGGTCAAATTCCTCTTTCCATAGCACATTGCCCGTTACTGTTTCTTCTGGGAATAAAGAAGGTTTATCAGTCCTTCTCCTCTTCCTCTGTCGTTTCACTACAGCTTTATGCCTTGGGCTATAGAAGACATCCAAGGGAGGAATCTCTTCAATCTGTAAAATAACTTCGCCGAAAGGATCCTTTGGGATTATTTCCACTTCTTTTGATTTGGGTGGGTCGTTGGTTTCACCTGAAACCTGCTTTGAAGTCGCTTCTTGTGTATTGACCTCTTTTGAAGTCTCGTCATCTTTAGAGCATTCCAGATTGCCGATAATCGAATTAAATTGCTGCCATTCCTGGAGCAATTTTGGATAAATCTGTGTATCTTCATTTGTATTTAAACTGCTCTGTTCTTGCTCTTTCTCCTGGGTCTCTTCTTGCCTTTGCTCATGCGCTTCCTCCTGTTGCTTTGATGTAAAAGGAGGTTCTTTATCAAGTCGCTGCTCAGGCTCGCTTGATTCTGTTGTTGGAGTCGTCGCTAACAGATCTAGAGGCAGAGTTTGCAACCTCTGCTCTCTAAGTCTGTTGAATTCAACTAGTCACTCATCATTGTATTCAAGTATGGCGAGCGATTTAACTTGATACATTGACTCGGCCGATGCAAACAAGTCCTCAAATCTGTCTTCTTTATGCTCGAACTTGGTCAAATCGGCCTGTTCAAGTGCATTATAGGCGACTTTGTTTAGATCAAATCGCCTGCTCAATAGAGTTGCCAGGGTTAATGAGTTTATTTTCTCAGCTTCTTTCTCTGCATGTTTGAAATCATGCAGAGTGTAGATACCAATTCTCAAAGGAAAAGAGGGCTAGACGTGCTTCTTAGCTTTCTTCAGAGTTTGTGTAACCCCATCGGAGATGATCTGATAGGCTATTTCTCTGGCCAGTAGTTTATCGGGGATGTATAGAGGAAGAACGTGGGGCTTGGCTTGACTGCCAAAAACTCTGATATAAGTGAACTTTTCCTCCCTGAACCAACTTCCTATGGATGTTAAATCAATCCCTGCTTGGTAGGAAATCTTAGGGGTAGGCTTATTGAAAATAGAATAATGAATGGGCAACATGAAGTCGTTGCAGATTTGATACAAATGGTGTTTGTAGTTGGTCTTCCACAACTTTTGATGGTATATGTGAACGGGTGCGGGGTCTTGCGACGTCCACCTCCATCCGAGCATAGGAAATTTAGAATTAAAACACAGGACATCTAATATATATGCACTATGGTAAAATGGGGGAATGAACCTTTCAGTGACGTGGGAGTTGAATCTAAACTCAAGAATTGTGGATGCTAACTTATCGAACAGTATATCTGCCCAATCCATTATTTCACCACTACATGACGCCTCCACTAAGGGGACCATTTCTATGGTAAAATTGGCAGAATCATGTAATCCCCACAACCTGCACATCATTATCCCAGCATAGCAATAAGGAGAGCATAGAGAATCGACCGAGTACTTACCCAAAGATTCGTGCTTGTGCTTTTCTGGATTTTGTCTCCAACCCCGAATGGGTTCGAATTCAGTTTTATTCTTAACTCGAAATTTCTCCAGAAATGTCGTGTTATATTTCTTCTCTGCCACCGGTAAATGATACATTTGCCTTAAATCCTCGGCTCGAAAGGAACCGAAAATTCTCCCATCTGTGGTGCTGAAAGTTCTGTCGGTAATTCGGATTTCCTTAATCACCCATCTAACCACATTTGTATATGGGAGGATTTTCTCCCGAGCCGCTATTCGATGAAGAAAAGAGTTGGCTAAATCGCTTAGATTAGCCTCGGATTTGCTAGTGCTGTCAACTGAGACTTGTATTGCTGTCACCCTTGGCTCTTCGGCTTCAATCAGATTATAGGTGCCTTGCCAAGTAGTTCTGACAAGTCCTAGGCATGTAGTGTCCGATATTAGCCCTTTCTTTTTAGTGCTTGGATCAATGACAGGTTGCCCTGTGGCCGGCGAAGCGGAAGCCATTGTGGTTTTCTTGGACTTCTTCCCCATTCTGCTTAAATTTGTTACTTCGGAAGAATTTTGCACAGAGATGATAATGGACGTAATACAGAAAATGATAGCGTAAATCGAATATGACTGAGATATATATCGATGAATGCATGGCGAGCGATTAACTTAAGGTGGCCTCGGATAAAATCTGTAAAAAGATCTCAGGCTTACGGTTTCATTAAATGGCCGTTAAGACCTGTCAATCCTATCAATTCCCATCAATTCAATTAATGGTCGAATGATTTATTTGAAGCGTGCCTTGGGTGTTTTGGCGGTTAAGCGTGGATGAATGGCTCTTCAGAAGATAAGGCTTTTAATACAAATAAATCGTATTAAACTCGCTTTAAGATTTTCTTTGAAATCTGCGCTTTTGCCTTTATCGCAATCGGGCGTCGAGGGAAATCATAAATCATTATATTGGTTCGGTTTGGGATTCCCGATCACCGATAGCGATATCGCATCGTGTCGGGGGTACCGAGTGGGACACTTTAAAAGCATGCATAGTATAATCGCCGATTGCCGATAGTGATATCGCATCGCATCGGAGCAAAAGGGAGCTTTATTGCGCTAGTTCATTATCGCCGATATCCAATAGCGATATCGCATCGCATCGGAACAAAAAGGAGTTTTATCCCGCTAGTTCATTATCGCCGATATCTTATTGTGATTTCGCATCGGAGAAAACCAATGGGTCCTTAAGTTGTGTTTCCTTTGTCATTGTGATATGCGATCTTGCGATCACTTTATCGCGATGACAAAAGATTAATCATTTATGTGTAAGGATTTTGATTGGTTTATTCGAAAATGTTTTTTGGTAATGCTTTATTTTATTTTTTTGGACCTTTTTGAATAAAACTAAGTTGATAACAATTAAAATCAAAATTAAAAGGGACCCATTTCATATTATAGTTTTGGGATAATAATGATATGAAATGGGGGGTTGTTGTAGGGCACAACAATTCCCCAATGGAGTTGCCAATTTGTTGGCCAGATAAATCGATCTTGCGGACAAGACCGATCTCCCTAGTATCAGAAGATAGTCTAGCAACAAGTAGACAAGCAAAGCTATATTTCTCTAAACATATGTGATTCATAAATAAAAGCTATAGAGGTGTTTAGACCCTACCTTAAGTCCAATGCTAGTTTGTAGTAGCCATCCTTCAACCGTTCGAAAGAGTTTCCTTTTGAGAATCTACAATCACAAACAAGCAAACATCAAATAGCACCTACATAGCTAATATCATAAATCATGTCCATTATGGTGATCAAGGAATCCATAAAATAAACAATAAAACAACAGCTTATTGGGAAAAACAAACTTGTCCTGATGATGAGTCTAGGTTTAGACTTGAAACGTCGAACATAAAATATGAACACTGTGGAAAATCCGAACTCCATTCAGAAATCACACCACAGTAATCTGCAATCTAAAAAACAAACTTATTTGTATAAACTTTGAAGTAGAAGAACCTTACAACCTTTTCAGCCTTGTTGTTGGACAAGCTCTTCCCAGGGTCCAAAACAGGAATCTCCTTTACTTTGACAAGCCTTACACTATTCCAAATGAGATCAAAGAGGTATGTAATCTCTCCTCCTAAAAGATCAAATAAGAAGACTAAGTTCCAGCAACATTTCACCTCCAAAATATTCAGCTTTCAACCTCCCAAGTAACCAGCCCAATGCTTCATTTTATAGTGCAGAGGAAGGAGGTTACAGGTCCACCTATGAAGGGATAGAGTCCTCCTTCAAATGGATAAGCTCCTCACATCAAGGGGTTAGCTCCTTAAGGTATGGGATGCATGAACCTTAAGGGAGCGAACTTGCCACCTCAAGATTCCTTCCAGAAGCTTCTAGAAATGACTCAAAGTGAGTTTTTAAGAATATAATTTGCTCCTTTTTAACTTTTACAATGGTCCGCACCCATAATATAGAGATAAAGCGATCAGGTACATAGGAGACATGACCATTAGGTGTGGGACCGTAGGTAATGCTAAGAGAAAGTGTGGAACCAGAGTTTTAGAGACTTTTGAGGGCTTTCTCTCAATTTCAAGGCTTGATATGAAGAACTGAGGCTTAAGACTTGCAAAGGAGGAAAGTATGAGTGGTAATGGACTCACACAGATTGCAGAATGTCAAGGTGACAATTTTTTTGTGCAACAGGGTCTAGTCACAACAAGACAAAGACAATAACTAATTCCTTAAATAGTTATCGTTGAAGAGGCCTACCTTATACTGGTGTTTGATGAAGTATTTGTCACGTCGCTTCAGCTATCACTTTCTTCTCCTTAATGAATGATTCACCTGAAACAACATATAAAAACGACAAAACGCATAATAGAGCACAACAATGAACTATCTACTTATAGAGTCAAGGCACCATAAGCTATCAACATACATTTCATACATGATATAAGAAATAAACATTGATTGTATTAATACAAACAACAATAAAGCTTACAACCACGCCTTGACGTCACAAGCTTCCTTGAAGGGTCCGATCAGTATGTCTCCATAAGCATTCGCTCCCAAATGTCTCCCAAAAAGACGGATGACTCTCTCTCTCACCCAAAGGCACAAGTATGAAACCCAGGCAATCACAACAAGGCTTACTTCTTACAAAACCATTTTTCACTATCAATCCACAACATGAAAGGCTATTCTCATACCTCACAAGCTATTGCTAGGCTATCAACAATCCAAATTGTAAGCTATCAATCCAACAAACCAAGAACTAGCTAACTAAGAACTAGCACTGCAAAAACTAACTAGTTGATCATAGTCATGGAGGATGCTTCATTACCAAACAATGAGGTGAACCATTAACAAGTGTGAGAGAGACCACCAGTAATGTCAATGGTTCTCAAGGTACTGCTAGTACAATCCACAATGTGTGAAGAATGATCTGGAGTCGAAAACTTGTGGAATCACCTGATCGAAGATCAATGTCATAAGTCTATCGTTGATTGCGAAGAACTTACCATTGAGGCATGCAAGCTCCAAGGTACCCAAAAAGAGTCTCTAGATCAACCTCTTGGATAATGAGTTGATGTCGACAGTAAGTGATCTATCATAGGAGGGCCATAATGTTTCTCACATGCATGACACGAGACAAAGGAACAAGATGTAGATGGATGAAACAGAGAATCAGAGGAGGATGTAAGGGTGAAAACTACAGAAGGATTAAGCTCTTGAACATATCGGCGACACGACTCTGGAATGTGGAAGGATTTTGGTACCAAGGGATCAAAGGTCATGCAGAGATAGCAGGGATTAAATGGAATGAAGCAAAATGAAGAACCCAAATTAGATGCAATTTCATGTTTTAAACCGGGGTTTAAAGGAATTTTTTGGACAAAAATTCCGCCTCGGTCATCGCAAGTTTCCCCCTTGGGGTTGCGACGACCGAGAAATTTGCACAAGGCAAAAACGGGATCATCGCAAGAAAGTGATGTACACCTGCGATGACCCGAAAGTTGGTGAACTATGCAAATCGGCTTGTTGCAGTTATTTTAAGAACAATTGTGATGAGTGCGAGAACCCAAAAATCTTCATTTATAATCACCTTTAAAAAGTGAAAATGGTTGGATGGCTTTTAACAAAGGGATGTTTGTGCATGCAGGGATAAAAAATGGCGTTCGTATGGCAAGAACGTTGTTGGGTCCCTATAATACTAGTGATTACCCCATTACTATTGTAGTTGTACCCCTTATTAATATTGTTGTGCCGCTATTGCCCCCATATTGTTATTACTGTGCCCCATAGAATCCCTCTATTGTTATTTTTGTGGCTTTATATTATTATTGTTAGGTCGGCTAGGTTATATTGTGACTCCTTAGACTCCTATATATAGAAAGGAGGTTTTGTCATTTGTGTCATCGAAGAATTGTTCATTTATGTAATGTAAAGGAGGTTTCCACCTCGAAGAGGCTGAATTCTAAGGCGTTGATCTATCTTTTCTATATTTTCCTGAGCTGGTTTCATAACATTTGGTATCAGAGCTTTGGATTCTAGGGTTTCACTGCTCCAAATAGGTCATCGTGGAATTTTCGCTATAACCTTTTTTTTGTGATGTTTCAGAAGCTAAAAAACACAACCCATTTGAGAAGACAACGCACTAAATCTCAGGTCCGAATTTTAGAGCTTTTCACGCTATATTTTCGGAGATATGAACTGAGGAAGTTGGTCCTTTTGCAGAATCCTGAATTACATTCAAAACAGGTGACTTGGGGAAAATCATCATAACTTTCTCTCTGAGCATCATATTGAAATTTCATAATAAGGTAAGGAAAGAGGATGAATTATAGTTTCTTGTATATATTTTTCAGAGCCAAAGGTCAAAACAGGGACACGTGGCACATTGTACAAGTTCGCTCTACTGAATTAGTCTATAATCAGGTCACTGTGGGAGATGTGGCATAACTCTTCATTAGAGAATCTAATTGGGGTTAGACTAGTGGCATTGGAAAGAGGACACAGAGGGCTATCGCAGGTCATAATTTTAGAACTCGATGATCCGAAATTACAGATATACATCAGAGGCAATATCTAGCTCCTACAAAGTGAAAAAAGGTTTGTATATTTTTTTAAATGTTTGCTTAAGCTTGGTTCGAAAAATTATTTTGAAGGAATTCAAAGGGCATAGTGAAGAATTATTATCAGTAATTGATGCCCCGAAGAAAGAAAATTAAAGCACCTAGTAGGCGACCTGAAAGCTCTAGCATGACTCATGAAGAAGAGGAAGAAATGTAACATGATATATCAAAATTACGAGACCAAGTGCAACAAGTGTCACTTGCACAAAAAGGAACAGAATCTAAGATGGATTGTTTAAAGAAAGGTGTAGAAGGTAAGATGAATGACATGGAAGCTAATATGGACGATTTGAAGTAGATTTGAAGACATACATGGAAGAATTGAAGATAAATATGAATAGTTGCTACAAGAAAGGGTCACTAAGGGTGAAAGGGTAGTAAAGGAAACTCATGATGAGAACAAAAGAAATGTTAATCATGATCCATAGACCTAATGTTGATTGAAGACCCACCATATTCCAAAAATCGATATGAGGAAGTTTGATGGCAAGGATCTGGCAACATGGATATTACAAATGGAGCAATTTTTCGATCTCAATAATGTGCAAAACATACAAAAGGTATGTATGGAAACTTTATATTTGGAACCAAATCAGTTTGTATGGTATCAATGCCTTTGCTCTTGTAAACAATTTATCACATGGGCAATTTTTACGGAAGAATTGATAGCAAATTATGAGGATACAAAAAGAAACACTTTTTTTAGCCAATTGATAAGTCTCAAACAAAAGGGTTCAATAATCGAGCACATTGAGGAGTTCCAAAAATTGAACATAGGGGTAAAAGATATTCCAGTGGAGCATAGGATTGATGTGTTCATAGGGTCTTTAAAGGATAATATCCAACATGATGTTCGCCTTTGGGAACCTAATTCATTAGATAAGGCATTCAGGTTAGCAAGAAAAATGGAAAGCAAAATTATGGCAACCAAGAAGCATACCACTCACAACTATAATAAAGATGGAAATGGTGTTGCCGCTAGTCTTCCACAACGTATAAGGTTGACACCACAACAATTGGAAGAAAAAAGAGCAAAAGGGCTTTGTTACAGTTGTGATAGCAAATACACTAAAGGTCATAAGTGTGCTGAGAAGAAATATTCTACATAGATTGTGAAGAGGAAGAAGAAAAGGAGCAAGAAAGGTCAAAACAAGAGGATATACTCCAAGAACAAAGCCTAGAT
>APFE030464289.1:4510-62529 GCA_000404065.3 Pinus taeda | reverse complement strand
GCAACCAATCATTTTTCCAGGAAGCAAGTGAAGCATTAAACAAATCTTCATTTACTCCAGTGTTACATTGTGCCTCATTATAGTGAGCGGATTCAGGTGCTTTACCTTTGTCTGTATCATCAGTTTTACCTTTCTGTTGGTTTCTTTTCTGCTCAATTTTGTACCATGGTAGCTTGCATGTAGATGCATCATGTGATCCATTTCTTTTGCAGCGAATACAGTGTAAATCTACCTTTTCTCCTTGAGAATGTCTGCCCCCTGCCTCTAAAATATCTTCCTCTTCCTCTTCGTCCACCTCTTCCTCTTATAGAATCTTGAGCAAGATGTTTTTCTTTATGAGCAAGGCACACAGTCTCTTCAGAAGACTCAGGGGTTGTCTTCTTTCCAAAAGCTTTTTCTCTTTCAGCAAACTTTTTTTCACAAGAGACAGAGTCAAAGGTCATTATCTTTTGAGATTTCCATTTGCTTGCAAAGACTCAAGATAATTGGAGTAAGTAGGATAAAGTGCCTTGAGAAAAGAAATAAAGAGGGATATCCAGCTCAACCTTAGTGGATTTGATATCATGCATTATAGACTTTATTTCAGATGCAAGAGCAAGAGGATCATTATTTTGCAGTTCAAGAGTGAAGAGTTTAATCATGAGTTGGACGACTTCAAGTGCAGAATGTGAGTGATAGAGTTCTTTCAGATTTTGTAAAGCTTCAAAGGAAGTTGAATATGATGAAATATGGTGAATCACCTCTTTATTTACAAATGTTGCGATTAATGCATAAGCTTTGTTGTTCTTGTTTTCTCAAATGACGAGCTCTTTGTCTGAGGTAGGCTGTATTGGGTCATTGTCTCCCTCTCCGACACACACTCCTTTCCACAACTCATTGAAGATGAGGGTGTGTTTTATCATCCGGGACCAATCAAGATAGTTCTCCTTGCCAATGAGAACTATTCCTACCATAGAGATGATTGAATGCATTCTGTAAAAAAATACTTCTGCTGATAGAAAAAAATACTTTTGCTGATAGAAAAAATACTTCTGCTGATATGCAGTGAAATTGTACTCAAAATGGAAAAAATATTTCAAATACTTTATGCACTACATTTTCTTCAAATCCCTCCAATGTTTATAAAAGCATCCTCATATAATATATCCAACATATAACTGGACCATTCTATAAACTCAGTTCATATTCGATATATACGCTGGACCATTCAACGCATTCAATAAAACAACGTTAATATTCCACAGCGCGCAGCATTTCAACAAGTTCATATATAGCGCACATCAGTTCATATTCCATATATACGTTGGACCATTCAACGCATTCAATAAAAACAGCGTTAATATTCCACAGTGCACAGCATTTCAACAATTTCATATATAGTGCACAGCAGTTCATATTCCATATATACGCTGGACCATTCAACGCATTCAATAAAAACAGCGTTAATATTCCATAGCGCACAGCATTTCAATAAGTTCATATATAGCGGACAGCAGTTCATATTTCATATATACCAATCAATAAAATGTTATGGGACAGCGTTAATACCATCATTCAACAGCGTTAAATACCATCATTCAACACATTCAAATTTGGATGGGCATATGTATAAACCCACAGCGCACAGCCTTAACTCCACAGCGTTAATACTCAACTCATTCAAACGCACAGGCATATACCAAAGCTTTTCAACGCAAATACAAATTCTGATACAAACTTTGTTCAACGCAAATACAAACTTTGTTCAACGCATATACAAACTCTGTTCAATGCATACCATTCAAACGCACAACATTTGGAATGAACGCATATACAGATTTGGAATGAACTCCTTTTTTCGGCACAACGTTAATATTCAACAGGCATTCAACTGTTATGGACAGTGTTACCACTCAACTACATTAATATTCAAAAAACCATATGCATACCATTCAACTTCGAACCATACGCACTCAAACGTATTCAACACCACATTTGAACAACGCATATACCAAAGTCAGTTTCAACGTATATACCATTCAGTGCTAATATGATTCAATAACGCATACCAGGAGTTGAACCTTCATCGATGGTGGCGTATCTCTGCAGTGGCACCGTCAGGGCTCAGCGCTAAAACAGTAAATGACAGTGCTATAAAAGATTGACAGTATGGACATATGTGCAGTGCTGGCAAAGGCAGGTTATTTTAGAATAGAAGGTAATAAGGTAGAGGCAGAGGCCGGGACAAAGGAGTTACAGGAGAATAATAGCTAAAACAAGGAGCTGGCTCTGATACCATGTCAGGCCATGCAGTAACTCCACAAAACAAACAATTGATTCATATATTATTCCATAGGTAGGTCATTGTTATATACAATAGGGAGTGATTGTTCAGTTCATCTCCCGATGATTGTTCACATTCCTAATTTAATTATTTACATAAAATTCCCCCAATCATGAAGATTAGGTGTCAACAAAAAAAGAAAGGGAAGAAGAAGAAACAGGAAGAGTCGTCTCCTGAAAAATCTTCTGCAAACCCTTCTGGAGATAGGAAACCAAGTCATCCATGCTTTATATGTGATGAGGATCATTGGACAAAAGATTGTCCATATAAAATTGAGCTTAGAAAATTCTTCAAGAGTTCAAAAACCTCGATAGTATTAACTGATCCGTTTCCAAACCCAAGAACAAATCCGGTTGCTAGTGACAATGCTTCCCCATCCCAAGTGCTAATGTTGTCTGTTTCGAAGCAGCTAAATGATGCTTTGATATCGACAAGGAATAAAGATTACAGGAATCCACAGCTGTTGAACGACAAGGCTAATGATCAACCTAGTAGTTCGACAACAACTTCAACCGAAGTTGTGCCACCCATCATTCCTGAGCTAATGATAAAACTGCCAAAGAGAGTAGTACACAAATCAACATTTAATCCTCGTTCCAGAGCAGAACGGCATTATAATATAGTGGAGGATCTGGCACAATCGTCGTCCGCTATGTCGACACTTAAGGTACTGGAAAATTGCCCCTCCCAAAAGCAAGCTTTATTATCAGCGATAGGTGGGATTGACCCAACGGATTCCAATCTGGTGTCCTTTAATCACAAAGGATATGACCCTCAGTTACCAGCTCAACTAGCTTTCCTTATTCAAGTGAAAGCCCTCAACAAAACTGTTCATCGAACAATTATTGATGAAGGGGCATCTACATGTATTATGTCGATGAGTTGCTGGAAAACTTTAGGATCTCTACCCTTGTTGTGATTGTCAACGACATTAAAAGCATTTGATGGATGAACATGCACTCCTTACGTGATTTTAAGTAACTTGCAAGTTGAACTGGGGGGAAAAACAGTAGAAATTGATGTTGAAGTTGTAGATGGAAACCTCGATTAAAACATCCTAATAGGAAGGCCTTGGATTTATGCTATGGCTGTAGTTGTGTCGACATACTTCAGAAATATTGCATTTCCTTTCCAAGGAGGAATTACAATCATCGACCAACAAATGTTTCTCCCCAACAGTTCACAAGTTACGGGAAGCATTCGGATGATCCACAGAAGCTCTTAGTCGCTTCAAAATATCGGAGTAGGCTTACTAAAATACCCTACATTGATGGGTACTTTTGCCCTACCGCCTTCAAACAATCTAGCGGAAGTGGCCATGGTGGGAAGCTGCAACATGATATCTTCTAGATTCAGAAGATTTTGAACATTTTGTCAACATGGATCATCACCCTAATAGAAATATTGTAGCAATCAATTTTCTTGGCCTGGGGGGAAAACTCAAATCAACTCTCATCGAGTGTTTGGATAAATATGTCTAAGGAATATGGCACCTCTTCAGATCCTTGGTCACATGTACACTCTATAGACGAAGGGATCATTCAATCAATGATGATAGGAGAGGCACCATGGGAAGATTACCACCATCATTCCCATCTTCCAAATTACAACGAAGATTATTCCAGCGACCTTAATCATCCTTCAGTTTTTGATTTTCTATCAAATACTGTAAATATGGTGGATTCTGAGGATGGTTCTTATCTCATGTTGACCTTGTTAAAAAATGAAACGAGTTATGAGGATAGTTCTTTTACTGTGTCAACCTCATTAAAAAATGAAACAACTCCCTTTCCAAGTCGAGTCTTTCAAATATCTCGGAGGTAAACCTTCATTCCAACCACAGTGTTGAATCTAATGAAGCTTAGGGGGCATGCACCTCGATTTGCGTTATTATGTTGGGGGCATGCAAACTTATCATGAGCAGTGTTACCGCAGGGTTCAAGCTCGTTAAAAAATAAACCCGCCATGAGCAGTTTTTATGTGAAGTTCAAGCTCGTTAAAAATTAAACCTAAGCAATGAACAAATGTTTCCCCTAGAGTTTAAGCTCATTAAAAAATGAACCACTCTCTGGTAAATAACCATTGTGAATGCATTATCATCAGCTTTTGAGCCTTGGTCATGTTCTCATCATCACCTCCACTCTGTTTTAGCTGATCATACGCCTCCATTTGATTTTTTACCCCTTTTTGAGGAACATCTGCGACGAGTGATTCTGTTAGCCATCCTTGTGACACTACCATGATTGAAAAATTCCAAACCTTACCTGGAATCAACTACTACCCGAAATTATCACTCGTTCCTCAAAAAACAAGTCTCCTTTAAGCTCTTTTCATCTGACTTGTAGAATATGAAAAGATTGCCAAGCGATTGGCCTCTCCAACTCATTAAAGCTACCGGAAGTGTTATCCCTCCTCTAGATTTTAATCTTTTTGGACCTGAGGGATTATTACACAAAAAGATCGAGCGCTTGTCTTGTTCGGCTCGTTAAAAATATCGAAAATTCATCCCTTTCCTATTATTTTATACTTTTTCGAACTTAAGGGATTATATGACAAAAAAGGATTATTGGAGTTTCCTTTCTGTCCCTTTTCAGACTCTCTAAAATTTTAAAAGGACCGAGTTATCATTGTTGTTAAACTCGTTAAAATCAGTAGTGACAAACTTGTCCAAATGGACGAGAACGAGTTTCACTGTCGCTAGGCTTGTTAAAACATAGCGACGGGTTCGCTCGAAGGTCGAATTATAGAACAAGCATATGTTATCCTCCTCAAGCTTGATAAAAATAAAGAGGTACTGGTCAGCAGTGACTGGGGAAAATTGGGAAGAAAACTTGAAGAAACTTTATTGGTAGCAAGTCACTCTTGAACATGACACTTTCACTCCACGTCCGAGTCGGGTTGGGTTATTCCGTTCACCGGTCATATCACCATTGGTCCATCATACCATCCATCTTTGGGGTTAACACTACCAATCCATTTCAGTGTCATCGATATGTTCAAGAGAAGTCGCTCAGAGAATTCACCTATGTCTCATCCACTGCAATACATTCACGCTCCATTCTTTCATGACCGCCACCCTGAACCTTGTATCATCAAATCGTTTTCACCTCCAAAATCATTTGCTTGTTCCATGTCGTAGATGATGGATTCATTAAGGCCCTCCTACGACAGGTTGCTTCTTGTCGACATCAGCTCATTATCCAAGAAGTCGACCTAGGAACAACCTTTTCAGTACCTTGAATCTTGCATGCCTCAATGGCAAGTTTCTCACTTCCGACGATAGGTTTACATCAATGGCCTTCGACCGAAATATTTTGCATGGTGTTTGATGCCAAGTCCCTTTTTCATACAACGTGAATTGTACTATCATACCTTAAGGGTCATTATCATTATTGGTGATTCCTCTCACACCTGTTAACAGCTTACATCATTGGCTGGTAATCAGGCGATGTCTTTCCATATTCGACTCCAAAACATCTTTCACATGGATCGACTTGTACTCCGAGTGAAGATTGAACGAGTTTGAAGACCGCGGATCTAGTTTCATCCAATTGGGCTGCGATATATTCAGGAATATAAAGACATCAAATGTACATCATTGCCGAACAAATGATCATCCAAATCAAAGGATGATGACTCTGTCTGAATCATCAGTCTGCTACACAAACGGTTGTCTGTCCTATGTACATGAAAATGAATTTATAAAACAGGGCGTGGGAATGCCCAACTCAGCTAGATCATAAAAAATATTATAAAGATAATGTATTGTATTGTATCTTATTACAGGTCGCCTTCTAGCTCGAAAAAACTTCGGATCCTCATGATAAATCATCTCACCCGACATCAAAAGATTAACGACCTCATGCTTTAGGGGGAAACTGTTATAGACATTTTTGGGCACTGCGAACCCAATCATATATGTCCATAAACCAAGGGCTTAGAAGTCCCTAAAAGTGTTGCTTCATGCCCTAAAGGAACAAGGTCAGCTGATTACATCATCTCCCAGAAGTTCTCCACAGAAAACTGCTCAAAACTGGTCAAAACTGGACCATACAGATTTCCCAGTGCAGAGGGTGTGATGCATCTCACTTGCTCAGTGTAAAAAGTGCGATGCATACTAGAAATCCCTTCTATAGGGTGCGATGGGCGAGAGTAAACAAATGGCAGAGACAGTTCGCAAGGTGGATGATCATGGAATCTTCCAGAAACTTCTCCTATGACACTTGCCTCTCTGAATTCACCCAGGGATGAGTAAGAGACCATCAATCTCCAAGTGGAATCAAGAACTATTAAAGAGAGGACACTAATCAAAATCCCAGAGGCTGACTCACCCCCCTACAATCATCTATATATGGATCCCTCATCACAGAGATCCAGAGGCTGGAATCTTGTATATTGTAAGGAATTGTTGTTGGTTTCTTGGTGTAATATCATAGTGTTGGGTGATCTAAGCTTTTCATGAGGTGAATAAGGGCTTTCATGCTGAGAGGATGACGCTGGGTCAGAACAATGGGTTGTAATCCTCTTTTCTATTCTTGATATTAATAAAGCTATTCAAGTTTTCCTCCACATTCTTGTATGTTTGATGATATATGCATTTGTGTGGTTAATATATATCTTGTCCTATATTGTTTATGATTGTAGATCTATGTTCTTCGATAGTATTATGTTGCTTTGATTCCACAGGTGCTCTTTGAAGCTGGGTAAGTGAAGAAGGAGCGACAAGGATCTGTCAGAAGGGAGAGGAACCAAGCAAGGAACCAAGTGCAAGACTGAGGTTGGTGTCCTTTGTTCCCCTCTTATCTACTTCTCATAAGGGAAAGCAAAAGTAGTTTTGGTTTGTTTGTTTCTAAGATAGCTACCCGTCTTAGTGGGACTAGCAGCTCCGAGTGGACACTAGATTTCCTGATAGCACCCTGTAGTCTAGTCCTCCACCATTCATATCTGTCGATCTAAAAGATCTGACGGTTCTCATTCTTTTCTACCTACTTTGCATTTAGGCCATTTCTTAGTGTTCCTATGGTTTTGGGTTTCTTCCAGAGTTCTGGTCTTTAGCTGTCCTACATCACAAATTCCTCCTTAACTCCACTCGCACATTTATGCTTCCTTCACCTTCACTATAACCTTAAAGGCTTACTCCTGTACTTTCGGTGTGTACAAATCCATCATACCTCTATGTTACTCTTCTTTGTATTGCCTCTGATTCTACACATGCAACTTTTGTTACATAGAAATTTCTCTAATTCACACACAGATTATAACTAAATTACTCCATACACACACATAAACTCGGAATCGAGTTGTTTTTATTAATAAACAGGTATTTACATAGTTTCTTCTCTCGGGCCTAAATTCCCATATCAGTGGCCTCTGTTTCACAATTTTCTCATAGGCTTACAATAAAACCTCTAACTCACACACATAAACTCAAAATCGAGTTGTTTGTATTAATAAACAGGTATTTACATAGTTTCTTCTCTCGGGCCTGAATTCCCATATCAATGGCCTCTGTTTCACAATTTTCTCATAGGCTTACAATAAAACCTCTAACTCACAACCTATAACTACTAACTTGACATGACTAACTAGCTAACCTCTGACTATGCCTTTTAGGCTTACACTTATACAAAAGGATTCTACAACCAATTCCTGGTTTATATCCATAAACTTCTCAACAAAACCCTAAAATATCTTCCTTATCTCTAAGGATCCTCTCTAATCCACAAAATCATGAACTAGCTCCTAATCTAAGATTTACAATTAATTCTAAAATCTCTCAACTATCATGATTCTCTCATGTTCTCCTACATTCAAGAACATTTACAATATGCTTCACAATACTTAATTAATTCTTATTTTCATTAAAATCACTCAAAACCTAAGTAATTACATTAATTCAACACTTAGGAAACCAACTTCCTTAAAATACAAGACCCCCTATGTCTACTAAAATACAATGATATTGTTGAGCTGAATGCTCCTGCATCAGACTCCCAAAGTAGAAAATGTTCATGATCTCCTGATCATGTGTCTTCATATGTTGATAAAAAACCTCCAAGGTCCCAAACTTTAGTTTGTAGTTGTCTGAATGCTCTGCACCTTTTCTTCTGTTGTATGTCTATTGTCTTCTATTTTATTTTCCTTTCCTTGTCAATCAGGTTCAAGTTCTGGTTGATCATCCTTCCTGCTGCTATCAATCATCTCCATATGGACTGTTTCATCATCAACTGCCATAGTTTTTCAATTTCCATTTCTAGCACATCCTTGGGCTGGTCCATACTTTGCCACTTATTGTTACCTTTTTCTCTTTGTTCAGGTTGTTGTTGTTGTCTATTAACTCTTCAAACTATTGTTCTTCTCTTTGAAGTTGTCAAATTCTATCACTTACTCTATTTCCTATGCTTACTTTTTCTCCACTTATTTTTACTACCTCCCTTTCATCCTTACCCTCTTTCATGATTATCTATTCCTGTATTGAATCCTGATTGTCCAACGTTCTTTCTAGAAATTGAACATCTTTGTTCTGTGGATTAAATACTTCCACAGAATCTACCTCTTTCATTTTTATTTCGTTGCTCATATGTGCCAAATTTTCTCCAGCATCTGCAACTAAACCTGCACTCACCAAACAATTATTAAAATAAAAACCATAAGGATTTTGTGCCTTTTCTTCCTTTGGAAACACATTAGTATGTTTCTTTGATTCTTCCTCCTCTATCAGCACATCAGTATGTTGATTTGAATTCTCAACTGAATTCACGAGACTGTCAGCTAGTCTCTCCTCCACACCATCTGTTTCAATGATGTCTTCCTATCCTTGTCCACTATAGTGAACTTCTTCATTCTCATTCAATTCTGATTTTATAACCTAAACACTTACTTTTTAGTTTTCTAGCCTTTTCTCCAAAAGACTTAACTCATGCCATAAATTTTCCATCTCACTTGGAATTTCTCCTAAAAGCTCTGTACAATCCTCACTATCTTCTTCTTTGTCACAAGTATAACTTTTTGTTGACACTACTTCTTCATTCTTGATTAGAATAAAATTCTAATCTTCCATCTTTGTGATAGTTTTAGATGTTTATCCACCACTCTCCCTTTGGCCATTTAAGAAAATAAATTCCTCTTTGTCCTCATCAATAGCAAATTCCTTATCATAAGACATAATTGTCTCATCTCTACTGAAGATATTTCTTCCACTGAGTAAGGAATTTATGAACTCCTTCTGATGTAATAACTCAACTTGATCTTCATTTGAAAGACAGACATCATCATACTTTTCTTGGAAATTTTCAGCTTCATTCAAGACAGTTCCATAATATGGTTTGTCTTCTGCAATACCTGCATTCACACACAACTTGTTAGTTGTAAAACCACAAGACCTCATGATCTCATTTGATGATTCAATCACCAAGTCCTCCTGTTGTTCCAGGTCCTTTACATAACGCAGAAATATTTCAATGGTCTTCTCTTTAATCTCATCAAGACCTTCACTTGATTTCTTGATATCCTTCTCTACTTCTTCTTTCATAACAGAAATTAGATTCTGCCTATCTTCTTCCTCCTTTATGTTAATATTAGCAAATTGTCCTTCTTCACATGTTTCACCTGCAAACATACACAAATTATCAAATTTAAAATCATGTGACCCTTTGGTCTCACTTGAAGTTTCAGTCTTCAAGTCTTCATCTTCACCCAGAACTTCACCCTGCTCTGGTTCACAAATGGAGACTTCCTTTTCCAACTCAACTTCTCTGAGTTTTTCCATCAGCCACTTTACTTGCTTCTGTCGTAGCCTTCTCTGTAACTTATGCCACTTCACTGGCTTCTTCTTTAATACCCAACCAAGTCTTTGGTTTTCCTCTAGTAGCATTGTTAACACATCGAGTTCATCTCTTATCTTAGCTATCTCTTTGTCAATTTCCTCTTGACTCATTCTCTTTCCATTTGCCTTGGAATTCTCCTTCTTCACTTTCTTTTGTTGTGGTTTCCCTCAGAACCTCCATTATGACTATCAGTAGTCATCTTCTTCTCCATCTCTATGAGTTCCTCACTCATTCACTGTGAGCTGCATTAAATCCTCTGCAACAGCAAGTCCTCCCTGCTGCCACTTACCTCACCAAGCTTTCCTCTATACTTGGGCTTTTGGCAAGCTCTTGGTTCGCTCTCTCTGGAACCTCCTTTAATCACTTCTCTCTACTCCTTCTAGGCTTCAACTCATTTGCATCTCCTAAGAACACAATTGTCCTCTTTATCCAACCTCCGTTGAAATTCATCAAGGTTCTACCACATTCTGCTTTCATTCAGAAACTTTTACCCTCTTCTTTTATCCCTTAGCAATTCTACCCACATCCTTTGTGGAATTGCCTTTGTGAGATGCAACAATACCTATGTATGATCTTGTTCTACCATTCACCTGCACTTTGAATGGATTGTTCTATGTTTCTTTGCATCTGAAAATTCTCTCAATATTCTGCTATACTTTATCTTTGTGTGCTTACTGTTTGTCAGATTAAAATCTGATTACTTCTTGCCTGCATACACATCTTAAAACATAACTATGTTCTAAATTATTTTCAAAGAAATTTTCACACAGAATTTCTTTGTGCTTCTTTAACAAATGTCTCAACCACAATTCTACTCTGATACCAAAATGATGTCGGACTAAGCCGAAAATACCCACAGTATGCATATAAAATGCATAATATCATTTATCCCAGGAATTTCAATCTCCCTGCCTAGTCAACCCTTCATAAATTACGGTTTATTCTTGAACTCGCACATATTAACCATACCCTCTTATTCTAGTCTCGGATTTACTCAACACTAATCATACCATGGTTAATTGCCCTTAATCCACTTTATTTCTATAATAACCTCATATAATAGAAATATACATAAGCCGCATTAACCTTACCTTTCCACTTTTTCCATGGCCTTGACTCATTTTCTAAGGCCCACCTTTATCGGTCCAATCTCCACCATCGATTTCATTACATCAAATCAATGATTGTCTTGTGATCTCCACTCATCTTCTCTAACTCAAATAAATTTAACTTGCGTCGATAAACTTCTTGGGTCCGCTTAGCAATTGAACAGCAACTGAACAACAATTGAACAACAACTGAACATCAATTGAACAGCAACTGAACAACAATTGAACAACAATTGAATAGCAACTGAACAGTAACTGAACAACAATTGAACAGCAATTAAACAACAACTGAACAGTAATTGATCAGCAAATGAACAGCAATTGGTGTTTGAGCAACAATCGGTGCCACGTTTACTTTCCCTTTTTGCATGGGTGCTTCACTCTACGTCGTTGATCTTACCATTCAATTCGATGGTTGTTGATCCACTCGATCATCACATATCGCAATTTCTCCCGACCAAGATTCCTTCACTCCTGAATGATGCGATGTGATATTAATCCAACAGTCAACATTAGCAGTGATCAAATGGTCTATGACCCTTCAACTAGCACATGGATTTTCAAACGCTCAACCCCCATAGTTGACTTCGATATAAGCGTTTGAATTTGCGATCGATAGCTAAGATCGATTGCGAGCCTTCATCCACGATAAAGAATTTTCGCACTCTCCTATCCCCGCAGTCTAGTCCTTCGCCATTCTTCTTTTGCCATTCATATCTGTCGATCTAAAAGATCTGATGGTTCTCGTTCTTTTCTGTCTACTTCAAATTTAGGCCATTTCTTAGTGTTCTTCTAGTTTCGGGTTTCTTCCAGGGTTCTGGTCTTTAGCTATTTTGCATCACAACTTCTTCCTTAACTCCGCTTGCACCTTTATGCTTCCTTCACCTTCACTGTAACCTTAAAGGCTTCCTCCTGTACTGTTGATGTGTACAAAGCTGTCATACTTCTCTAGTACTCTTCTCTATATTTTTCCTCTGATTTTGCACATGCAACTTTTGTTACATAGAACTTGCTCTATTTCACATGCAGATTATAACTAAGTTACTCCATACACACACATAAACTCATAATCAAGTTGTTTGTATTAATAAACATGTATTTACATAGTTTCTTCTCTCAGGCTTGATTTCCCATATCAATGGCCTCTGTTTCATAATCTGCCCGTAGGCTTACAATCAAACCTCTAACTCACAACCTCTAACTACTAACTTGACTTGACTAATTAACTAACCTCTGACTATGCCTTTTAGGCTTAAATTTATACAAAAGGATTCTACAACCAATTCTTGGTTTAGATCCAAAAACTTCTCAACAAAACCCTAAAGTATCTTCCTTATCTCTAAGTATCCTCTCTAATCCACAAAATCATGAACTAGCTCCTAATCTAAGATTTACAATTAATTCTCAAATCTCTCAAACTCTTAACTATCTTGATTCTCTCATGTTCTCCTACATTCAAGAACATTTACAATATATTTAACAATACTTAATTATTTCCTATTTTCATTAAAATCACTCAAAACCTAAGTAATTACATTAATTCAACACTTAGGAAACCAACTTCCTTAAAATACAAGACCCCCTATGTCTACTAAAATAAAATGATATTATTGAGCTTAATGCTCCTGCATATGCCTATTAATTTCCTTTAAAGCATTCATCAAATCATTTATTTCACAATTATTTGATTCACTAGCCAATTGGTCATCAAGAACCATGAGAAGTTTGTAATCAGAGTTAGAGTCTGAGTCTTCATTTACCTCGTCATCTATTGTACCTTCACTATCTTATGAGAATAAAAACTTTTCTTCTTAGGGAAATTCCTTTTGGCATTTTTCCTACAGATGTTCTTTCCCTTCTCTTCCTTATCAACATTATATTTGTATGGAAATTTAGTTTCAAAGTGGCCTATCCTACCACAATTGAAACACTTAAATGGAAGATTACCTTTATAATTTCTGGTTCCCTTTTGTAGATTCCTGACAAAGTTTGCTTCCTCATTATCCAAGATATAGTTGGTGATCCCTTATTCTTGTTTTTGTTTGTCTTTCCTTGTAGCCTTAAAATCAACTTCTTTGATTTCAGATTGGTCCCCTTTTGTCCACGTTTCGTAAGCTGACAGCATTCCATGAATCCTTTCTTGGGATAAATGGTTCAAGTCCAGCATTCCTTCAAACATTGAAACTTTGCCATAAAACTTGGGTGTTAGTGATCTTAGTATCTTTTGAACAATTGTAGAGTCCTTAAACTTATCACCAAGACCTTTCATAGTGTTTATTACTTCATATACTCTAAGGAAAATGTTAGGAATACTTTCATCTTCATGCATCTTAAGAGTTTCATATTGAATTTGATATGGTTGTAACTTTGCAATTTTTACCTTTGTATTCCCTTCATAGTTATTTACCAATTTGTCCCACAGTTGTTTTGTGGTTTTGTACTACATTACCTATACAAATTTTGATTATGCATGACCTCCCAAAATAGAATTGAAGCTTTGGAATTACTTTTGTACATTTTCTTGCCTACATCATCTATTGGGATGGATCCAGGGTTTGGTAGCCACTTACTACTGCTTCCCAAACATCAGCTCCATAAGATCTCAAATAATACCTCATTCTAATTTTCCAAAATGTGAAGTTCGCTCCATTGAATAGATGTGGCTTGGTTGAGAATATTTTGTCATGGTTTCTCATTTTGTAGGATCTTCCTTATAGTGATCAAATTATTTCTTGAAGAACCTACTCTAACACCAATTATCATGAAATACTGATTCACCCCCCCCCCCCCCCCAGTATTTCTAACAATTAGGGCATCATAGCCTTGTGAAAAACTCAAAAAAATTCATATCACTTTTGACTTCACCAAATGAGGGCATGCAAGATATATAGTTGTCATACTACTTTCTTTGAGTCGTGAGCTACATTGTTACTATCATGTATATCCCCTTTGACATAAATGACACTTAATATCATCAATGACAACACTATGTGCAACACTTCTATATGGAAAAAACGTTTTTCTTCCCATTGAATTTTAGATAAAGACTTTTAGAACAGTAACTACATTGGAATTAGATCTCTAAGAAGCATAGCAGCAATAGTTGGCTCAACTCAATGAACCAAATGGTATTCAACAAGGTACAACTCAAAGAAATAAGGTCATCCATCACCAAAGAATGAAATGACACGATAATTTCATCAAAAAGAAGAAATTGAACTAGGTGATTGGGCTCTCTTATTTGATTCTCACTTTAATCATTTTAAAGGAAAGCTTCAAACACATTGATTAGGGCCATGTGATATTGAGACAGTATATGATAATGGATCTATCAAAATCAAGATCGTTTATGAAGAAGGTACTTATTTTCTCATTAATGGGCATAGATTAAGGTTATATCAAAATCCATAAACAAGAGAGGAAATTGTTCAAAACCTACTTCTGCATTCAGGGATGGAGTTAGAGAGTGAGGAACTTCCTCTCCTCTTAACTCAGTTTAGTTTTTCTTTATGAAATATATATATATATATATATATAAACATAAGAAGAGTACAATTGTGAAAACCAGGATGTTGGCACAATTGTACATGAATTATGCTTGAAAACCATGAAAAAGGAAAACATAATTATCTCTCTTTTCAATTTTTTTGTCCAAAGATTTCTAGTTCAATTTTTTAGCTTTCATTTTTAGTATGTAACAATTATTTCCAAAAGTAAAATAATATTGCAACAGTCAACAACAATATGCATAGTATCAAAAGATAAGAATCTTAGAGCTTCATAGCTCCTTTCAAATTATTTTTAGAGAATTTACAACAAAATTTCAATTTTTCTATAGCTATTGAAAGTTCCAGATATTTTGTAGTTATGACAACTTTTTGTAGTTATTGAAAGTTATTATACATAATCATTAAAGTCAATTTGGATATTGATTTCATGCATTTTTTTATGAATTTCATTATACTTTCATCAAAAACTTTAGGATTTATCAGAAGATTATACATCAAGGAATCCAAAGGATTAGTACATTTATTCCTACTTCATAAACATTCAAGCACTAATGTTCTATTTTAAAATGAAAAGAGAGTCAACATCTAGCCTTAAGTAACTCAGAGGTAAACAATCTTAAATTGTTTTTATTAAAAGAAATATGAAGTGTAGAAATTCTTGACATAATCAAAATTTAAAAACTAGAATATACAAACTCATAATCATAAATGTGATAGCATGACATTTCATGATTGTGTGCGTAATTTTGATTTTCCAACCAACTAATTTCTCCAAAGATCTAATCGCATCAAATAATTTGAATTAGTTATTGGGAATCGACATGTTTGATCTCATTTGCGACCAATATATGTGATCATTATTGAAGAAGTCTCAATCTTTCATATTATCTCCATCAATGCATGCCAAACTCATTTCAAATCTTCTCATTTTAACTCTTCTCCATTTCATTCGCCACCCTTTCAATTTTTCCCAATGACAAAAAAGTGAGCTTGAAATCTAACTTACTTGACACTAAAGGTGATTAATTGGACCTGGAGTAAGGCATGAACCTATTGGAATTGAAATTTTCGATGCTTACCTAAAGTGCAAAAAAAAAAAAATGAGAGAATGGGGTGGATGACATTCTTGTAAAAATTCCAAGGGTATGATTTCAAAGTAACTAAATCATTTTCAAGATAATTTGATGGAGTTGAAGTGAAAATTGAAGATGTTCGACTAAAGATGATCAAGAACTTCATTGTAGAGGCTATACAATTATCAAGAAAAGGTGAAAATTAGTTCAAAAACTAAAAGTTTAGGAGTGAACTGTGGAAGAAATTTTTAGTGCATCCAGACATGGCTTCAAATTGTCAAAAGAGCATAGGTGTCTATTGGCCACCTAACAACCTCCCCTTAAAATTTTTATAATGAAATGGGTCCCTATTTCTTTATTCCTTGTATATTTCAGATTGTTTGTTTTGCTTTAGTAACCTACAACAATGACTAACTGTTTTTCAACTAAAGACTATATTCTTATGTGATGACTAAGCTAATTTTATTTAAATTTTGATATAATTTTCTCTTTCATTGGCTCTATGATTTTGATCTTGAATATTAATTCCAACAAGTCAATGTATGTCTTTTACTATTAGGGAAATTTAATGTCATCTTCATACATTAATAAACATCATAGTCCTTTTGCCATTATGAGAAAATTTGAAACCATTGCAGACCTATTTGGCCAAGTCTACATAAAAACTTGATGTTATGACTTTTATTCTTGTATGGTTCCTTTTCCCTAGTTATGGATTGAAATTTTCTATTGTCATGGTGTTTTTATATGCTATATGGTTTTGGGATTTGAATGGCTTGATTATATTTTGAATATTATTATAATGTGTAAACATCTATTCATATTCATTTCCATATCAAAAGGGTTCAACCTTAAAACTATATAACACCGCCTAGCACTATTACATCCTGTTACTTATGTTTTGGTTGGTTATTATTATGATGTGAGGCAATGTAACTTAACACTATGTGCACTGGTTATTTTCATAATTGAACTATGGTGAGGGTAATATCACTACATATATGCAATGGATACATTATAATTCCAAGAGTTAACACATGACTGCAATAGGTGATGTATGCACGAGTGATGGGGTTTGGTGTTGAATAAATTATATATTTATTTGATGACATGGATCTACTTATCCGAGTTGGAAAGCATAGGTGTTAACATTTGGGCTCTTGTTACATGATTTTCATATCTTGAAGTATGTGGTTCTATTATTTATCTGAAGCGCTAACATTACCACTCAATACTATTAGTGTTTCATGTAAATCAGTCATTTCAAAACCTAAGGTTATATTATTGCATTCTTTGCATCTTAATTTTGAATTTTTTTCCTTTGCATGCATTGTGTAAGGCTAGGGTTTTTTCCTTGAAGCCTTGTTAGGCTTGTATAAATAAAACCACAGTCGAATTATATCATGGCTCCTATAGTTCAAACATAACTTCTTGAAGGTGAGATTATTGAAGCTTATGATGAATACCTTTCTTTGTTCTATGAAGCTATATGGTGGGATTTCATTCATAGTTTTCATGGATTTAATGATGATATGGTTAAAGGTTTTTCCTCCACTTATAATGGTAGTAAATCCAGGGTTGGTGATATTGAGATGAGGATGGACATAAGCTTCATGTTTGAAGCAACACATCTCTCCACAAAGGGAAAGAATTGGTCTAAAAACTGTCATGTGCATGGCATTCCTTGGCGTGAGTTTCTAATCTCAAATAATTGCACCTATAATGTGAAAGGTATGTCGATCAAGTCCCTCAAAACCTAATGTAAACACTTTCTTTATTTTATTAGGCATTTTATCACCTATGAGGGTAGATATGGGCTTGTTTTTCTACATCATATATGCCTTTTAATGGTGTTTCTCGGCTTTAAGTTCAATATGTCATTTTATTTACATAAAATCCTTCCAAAAATGGCTAAGTTGTACCAAGGTGAGCATAAGACACCTGAATGATCCCTATTCCATCCTGGGTTAATTTTCTTTCTCGTTAAACACCATTTGGTTAAGTCTGGGGATCCCTGGGATTCGTTCCTTCATGAAAATGGTTTTGTAAACTCTCAAGCCATCTATAGAGAGCAGACTCCTCCTAGGGCTTCACCTAATTCTCGATCAATAAATCAAAACTCGATGTGTCTCTCGGACATGAAAATTCAAGCCTTTATAGCCCCTATTATTCAAATGATCCATATTTAAGCGATGCAACCATAGTCAAAAGTCCTAATTCAGTGCTTACTCATGTAACAAGAACCATGGTGAGGAAAGTAGGTTTTCATCATGTTGAGCTACAACCCAAATTTAGGTATGATATCTAGCCAACTCTCTCATACTATAATGACCATTCGAAACTTGCACAAAAGGAAGAAAATAGTCATCCCAGTCTTAACCTTCAATAAAAAATTAAAAGTAAAAGATAGCTCAAAAAATATCTCAGGCAAGCAAAATAGAGGTAAGAAGGTCCTTGCCAAAGAAAATTATGTTGGTGACGATTCTCCTGATAAGCCTATGCTGAAGAAAAAATAAATAAATAAATAAATAAAAATAAAAATTCCCAACCATATAATAATTATGAATCTATCGATGATAATACTCATACTCAGGATGGTAATAATAAATGCAATAATCACTACCAATACAAGGTTGATTCAAATAGATGCACACAGAGTATGTATTAGTAACAATGTTATTCTATTATTGTTCCTTGTTTCAAGCATAGAATCCAATAGCTTCAACATGAAAATATAAAACTAATATGGATGAACTAACTTATTAGGGAAAATAAAAAAGATAACAATGTTTTGGATTTGAGGAAAAGTCGCAATCATCGAATACTTATATTATTATTAAGTCTATCAATGTAAAAGTAGTAATAACCTCATATTCTCAAGGTCAAATCTCTGCTAAATAATATGATATCAATTGTCTATTTACAGGTTGGAAGTTTGGCAAAGTATGCTTAATTATTTTATTTAGCTTGTCATTTTTGAAGGCCGCTACAGAATCTAATATTTTGTAGCCGCCTTATTTTAATAATAATAATATTAGTTATTGATTTTATTCTTTAGATTTGTAATAGGTAATCCTTATCTTCTGGATGTTGGCATTGGTTCGCAGGATGTTGGTTCTTGTGGATATGGCTCAGTTGTTTCAAACAGTTATGATTTGAACTGAGAGTTCATAACAATTAGATTATGAACATTATTTTTAGAGACACTATTTTAATTTCTAAGATTTTGTTTCGAGTATCGATGGTTCATCAACATGTATATAAAGCCTCAATTTTTGAGAGAAAGAGGAGGGTGGATGAAAATAAATTTTTGGTGACTGCGGAAACTTCGATATAAACTTTGTTTACTGTAAGTTTGATTTTGTTTGAACGACTTCAAAAGATTCAGACTAAATTATATATCATGTTTCAAATCCATAGTTTCTTATGAATGTCTTTTGAATTTCTTATAACCGTGTTTTGGGAAATTCTGAAGAATTAACATTGTTGTTTTCATGACTCTGATCTATGAATAAATAGCGAATTGATTATATACTTCATTATCATGTTAGTTATATTTTATATATATTCGATCAAGTTACCCTTTTAAGACCATTGTTTTAAAAGATAACTTCAATTTGTCCGTTGCTCTGATCTGGATTCTTAGAAAGGCCTTTGGGTATTTAGGTCAATTGATTATATGGTTTGTATATGAATGGGACTAATACTTAAACTGTAATAATTTATGTATTTTATATAGTCTTTTATCACTTGTTTGTTGAAAAATTTCATGCCTTTAAGTGATGAAATATTTATCATTTTATAGAAATTTTTAAGGTCATTTAATTTTGCCTCAATTGAGATAGTATTAGGTATTTATATACAATCCCATTCGCATTGATTCTTGGTGTGAAATATCAAAGAAAGATCATACTTTTCTATATTTGTTTAAAAGGTTGAAGGATTGCATCATTTGTAGTTTCTTGTCTTTAATACAAAATCACATTAAGATTTATTGCATTTATAATTTAAATTTAGTTATTCAATTTGCATTTGGAATATACAACACTGTACAAATAGAATATTATTCACTCTTTATTATCTTCACCAATTACATGAGTTTCTAGGTTCATTTATTTTGTATTATATTTCTTGTATAATTTTTTATAACATTCATTCTAATCTAGTGTTGTATATTAATTATTAATCTAATTACTATATTATATCATATTAATTAGTTAATATATAAGTATACATATTAACATAAAACATTAGCTTTAGGTTCATGTATATACTAACTTTGATTATTTAGGATTCCCCCCATTCTCTTTTTTTCGCTAAAGGAAGAGATTTAAAGGCTAATGGAGCCCCTAAACCCATCGAGGGTGGCCATTCAAATGACTTAGGTTATGTGAATAACTTTAGTCCGAGCCATATTACCTTTTTGACATATGGTACCAAAGGCTTCGTCAACAAATGGCGCCAGAAGGAGGGCTAATCAGAATTTAGATGGCTAAGGGTAGTCATAAAAAGTAAACTATTTTTTCCCCTATCATAACTAGGAGCCATCAAACCCCCCTACTATTGAAATTACCTCTAGTTCGCATCTTGACTCTATTCCATCACCACCTTTACAAACTGACCAAGTCACTAGTGATCCCACAACTCCCACACATGCTCAAGATAGATCTAAAATTGTTTAATGCCTCTAAAGATCTAAGGAAGTTATAACATAACTCAAGTTAGACTGGAGAGAGAAAGGTCTATTGAGAGACAGGTGTCTTAATGTCTTGTTACATTGGTCAACTTTCATTTGGAATAACCTACCATGCTAGATCCACAGGCAGGAATTTATGAGACTACCAATACCCTTAATGATAGATTACATGATGTTCTAACTGGTAGGATTGATCTCAATCAATCACTGTCTTAACCACGAGTTAGTGAGTCTACACAGTCTACCCTCTTATAGTTTATTATAAAAATAAATTAAAAAGAGGATCTTTAGGAGGAAATGGTCCACCTCTTCCCCACATAGCTCATTTTCATCCTCTTATGTTGAGGATTCCTCGGGCGAAGAGAGTTCCTCATCATCTAAGTCATGGGTTTCTCCAAGTATGGCTAATAACCAAGGAAAAAATCAAAGAAATAGCCTAGCCACTCCATGGTTGGATTAGTATCATGTTGTTCTCCCAAGTGTGTAGCATAGTCTTCCTAGAAATCCTCATAAATTCCTTCCTAAATTTGACCCCAACTCTAAACAACCAGTAGATGACCACATAAAAGCTTTCATGCTAGCCATTAGGAAAAAGAATTTGTCATGAATATGTTGTATGTAGGTTACTTCCATATACTCTTGAGGAAAAATCTACAACCTAGTATTTTTCTCAACCCATTAGAGTATCACGTTTTGGGCCTAGTTTGAAACTCCCTTCCTAGAGAAATTTTGGGATGAAAAAAATATAGAGGTATTAGTCATGGAGTTGTCTAATATGAGTATGGAAAGTAAGAAAGCAATAAAATATTTCAAGGTGAGTTTTCTTTCATTGAAAAACAAAATTCCTAATGATTCCATGCCTGCTAAAAACCTTGTAATCACCTATTATGTTAAAGTCTTACCTACTGAAATTGCTATGTGTATAAAGAGATCTCAAAACACCACCCTTCAGGCAACATTTGCTGAAGCTCTATCTATCGAAAAAGACATACTTAACCATAAGCCTAATTTTGACAAACATAATGATCAAGATTCATACTTCAGTAAGAAACCCAAAACAATGTCTAAATCAACTACAAAGAAGAAATATGAATCACCCCTTTAATCTTGAAGCAAATCAAAAGGTCATTAATAAGTTGTCTAATGAAATCATTGACTTCAAAAAGAATTCAACATAAGTACCATCCAATAGGGAAAATTTTAGACCAAATTTTAGGAAGTAATTCCAAAACAAATCTACTCCCCCTAATGGTCTTACTATTGAATGGTTATCAAACATTTTACAAACATTAATTTCGGGAACATAATCAACTTATGATGAAAATGAGTTAGAAGAGAATGAAGATAATAATCAAACAAAAGATGAAGATAAGTGACCTCCCACTCTTGGTCATTTTTTAGACTTAACACAAGATTTGTTTGAATATGATTCTAAGTCTATTTTTGTGAATCAACACCAATATAATACATGTATCAAAGGCCAAGTTGATAACCAAGACCCCTCTCCTTCAAATAAAGGAAAAAATTCCAAAAAAATAGTTAGGAAACACAAAAAAAATAAATATATGTTATAGATCTATAATATGATCCAATTGAAGACCTTAAGAAATTAAAGGACAAAATTTCCCTATTTGGGTTACTTAAAATTCTCATAATTTAGCATAAAATTTAGCAACACATTACTGTAGACTCCAGGAGAATTAAATCTACCCCTAGTGGAAACGTGGCTAGTTTTGATAAATATTCATTTGATCATGTTCAGATTATGAAACTCACTTCAGACAATCCTCCACCACAATAGAATAAACCTTCTCCTTTCTTGCTCAATTTTGATATTTTAAATTGAAAATTGCATAATTGCATGATTGACTTTGGAGCTTCATCCATTGTCATGCCTCTCTCAATGTGCAAGAAAATCAATGCCCAAATGAAACCATCTAGAGTAAAAATTGTGCAGCTTGATTAAACCAATGTCAAGGTGGTAGGATAAGTAATTAATGCTTTGATTAGGTTATATTTTTGAAGTCGTGATTTTTGTTACACCAAAATTTGCAGTTGTTAGTAAACAAATGCATCGCCGGAGTTAATGGATCCTTAAGAGGCGGTTAAGCACATGCCATGAAACACATGGGGATTATTAAATTATCCAATACCCAAAAACTTATTTATCACAAAGCTCATCAAAATAGTGATATACTTACTACAAACATACCATAGTCTTATGTCTTTTTCTTAATCTGAGATTGGATGCAACACTTGAAAGGATACTTGAACATAGATTTGACTCATTTATGGTTACCTTGGAAGGGTGAACCTAGTAAAATCAAAGTTAGTAGAGAACGCTACATGAAACATGTTGTTACTGATCCTAATGGCTCCAATGAAGCAATCATGTTTAATGATTCCTTAACTATTGATTCATTTTTTGGAAATTTTATTGTTGAAACTTATTCTTTCACAGATTTATAGCAATAATCTAAACTTATGACAGCCAATAAATTGGTAACAATTGATAATAAAGTGATTAATGTCAATATTGTTAAAATTAATTCAAAAAATGAACTTTGGTCACTATAGTTTCATGAATCTAAGTCAAAAGAGGGTGGTGTTGGTGTTGGTTGTTTGCTTCTTGATCCCAAAGGTAATCAAATATGTATTTCTTGTAGATTGGAATTTGAATGCACTAATAATATTACAGAATATGAGGCACTCATATAGGGTCTTGAAAAGCCTATTGACCTTGGAATTGAATGCTTGATGGTCTATGGTGACTCAAAAATTATTATTAAGCAAGTGTGTAATGTTATACATTGTGTTTCGGCTCACTTGAGGAGATAACAAGATGAGGTGTGGGATCTGTTTTCTATTATTTTAGCTTTGAATATCACTTCTATTTCCAGATCTCTCAATAAAGAAGCTTATTTTTTAGCTAATATAGCATCTAGGCTAATTCCTACTCAAGGTTTTTAGCCATATTATTTTTCTATTGAAGTGATTTTTAAATTGTCTATCCTAGATAAAAATTACTAATTGGCATGTTTTTAATGATGACCAACAAATAATTGAGTTCCTTCACTCATAATATAGCTTTGGTGTTGTGATTGATTAAATTACTCATGAGGATAATTTTCACCATTTCTTGCAAATGAACAATTAATGGTCAGTGGACGAACTATTTGATCTGGTAATTATAACCCTTAACCTATTGTAAGGTTGGAGAAATTTTATGACTTACAAGATAAGTTTAAAAGAGTTATTAAATGAAAAAATAATAGCTCTTCCATGTAATATGAATTCATAAATTGGGGGATTGAGACTAATCCGCAGATCATAAATTTGGGAACAAAATGTAGTCCCAAAGAGAAGTTTGATTTCATCCATTTGTTCAAGGAATACAAGGACGTATTCACTTGGACATACAATGACCTCAAGATTGTTGACCCCAATGTTATGCAACATATTATCCCCATAAAACCACAAAGTAAACATTTTCAACATAAGTTAAGGAAGATGCATCCCAACCTTGAACCTACAACCAAAGTGAATTAAGCAAGATTTTGTTGGAAATAATACTGAGAGGGGGGTGAATCAGTATTATTAGATCAATAATTTAATTTTCTGAACATATTTGTATACGCTACTTCAGCTAAGTGAACTAGCATGTATACGCGACTGTACTTAAAGCAACCAGCTTATATGCAGAGAACCTTTGATTTACCCAATTTATCATGCATTGACCTTTAAATAGTATATCGAAGATTTATTAGAGAGTGCAGTAAAATAATAAAAAAGCATCACACATAAGCAACACACATGAACACCAATATGTAAGGTGGATACCCAATGTGGGTAAAAACCACTTGCTACTGTTGTCTCTGTCTTCTTTTAATAATAAGAAAATCTGTTTACAATTTTGTACTGGTGCAAACTTATACTAGTACGCAGGCTTCTACCTGCAGAAGGTTACAACGTTCTCTCGTTCTCCAGCTTCTACTGGAAGGGAGCTACAACCCCCTAACTCCTGTACTAGCTGATATGTTTACTAGTACGTAGGCTGCGACCTACAGAAGACTACGACCTTCTTTCTTCCTCCAAGGACCACATTTCATAAATTTTCAAACTGGATGCATCAACAACATCATAATTGTAATTCAATCATCAAATACTTCTGCATCAATCAATCACTTTATAAACCAACCACAATCAAATCAATCAATCACTTTGACAACCCATCAATCTAATCGTTAAGAATATTGTCACTAGAATATAGTAACCAGAACCCAGAACTCTGCAACAGCAAATAGAAACAACTGAAACATACTTTATAAGGTATATGCTACTTCCATTTGTCGAATCTTCATGTATATGCACTTTTCTTAAAGCCAACCAGCGTATACATCTGCAAATATTAATTCATAATTCTGCAGCTATTCCAGACTTCAGTTATACCCAGATCATAATATTTACAGAATAACACATGCGCCAATATTTAGATATAGAATAAACATGATTAAACCATATAAAGATAATTCATTTCAAGCCTTAAAATCCCGACCCATCATTAGATATTATCCTCCATCAACCGCTAAGGTTCATCCCTGGTTCAGATCAAGCACAACACCATAAGCCAATAACCTGCATACTAGATCTCACATTTCATCAGATATTCGATACTTGCACACCTGGCCTAATGATATTCCCCTCATTTTATAGTTTTAGGCCTTTCTCAATACCATGGAACAAAACAACTTAGGACTAATACCTTGGACCAAATACCTAGGGTCAATACCTTGGATTAGATACCTTGGACCAATACCATGGATCAAAATACCATGGACCAAATACCTTGGACCAAAAACTTAGTTTTCCAATATATATGCGCTCTTCCTTCTGTGAAAGTGCGTGTGTATGTATATGCTACTTGTATTCAGTGAACCTACGTTTATATGCTCCTTGGTCAAGGTGAACCTGCGTATACCTCTCTTTCTTCATTCTTTGTAGTCTAATCTGCAATTCTTTGTTGTTAACCTGTTGTACTATGATCTTTCATCTGAGTGATTTGCCATCAAGGACAACACCTGTATCATAATGCCAACAATCTCCCCCTTTGGACTTGATGGCAGCAACAACACCAAGTCACTCTCCCCCTTTGACACCAAGTCATGCTCCCCCTGAGTACATGTTGAATTCTCTGATATGCTGAAATGTACTGATTGAGCTCTCAAGTTTGAGTCCATGCTCCCCCTAAGCACTAGCAAAGTTTGCAAGAAGATTTTCTAAAAGAATAACATGACTGTATAAATCCTTCCTATCACCAATGACTCATACATCCATCTCCCAATCAAGTGGGGATATACTAATTTGACCCATCCACCCAACCAAGTGGGGATATACCAATTGTTTATACATGACAAAAACAAGAAATATTACACAATCCATCCCATGCATAGTGGGGTTACAAATTAGGTATTTTCATGAACTTTACATTAAATGATATACATGACATTTATAATAAGGAAAACCGATCTAAACAAGACCATGATAGTCATCAGCAACTATCATACACCATGTATGATCTGCACCATCAACAACATCAGGATCAACAGCCTCTATATTTCCATCATTAAAAGAGTCACCTGAATCAAAACAATTATGAGGATTTGTACCAAGATCTTCTAAGACAATGCCAACAATGCATTATTAGAAGCACATGCTCCTCCTGAACCTGTGACAGAAATTCACTGTTAGATATGATTATTGCATATATCAGTAAGAAATATCAAGGCATCATCATCAATCAGATATACATCAAGTTCTCAACAACTTATGAGGACCAACATATTTCCACACGTTATCAGCAGATTGTAAACATCATCAAACAAAGCAGATAATTGACTGAACCATAGACCCCTTGTCCCTGAGTCTAGCCCACTGTATTTCTTCAAACCAACATATATGCAACTATGCCCACAGAAACCCACATATGTACGAGACTATGCTTCATGAAATTCGCGTATAACAACCTTTTTCTGAAAAATAGGATTTAACAGTAGGATGATGCAACAACTACTCCCACCTTTTGTCTAAGATATTCAAATGTCTCTCTGGGCAATGGTTTAGTGAATATATCAATAACCTATTCTTTGGAGGGAACATACTCCAATTTGACCTTTTTTTCAAGCACTTGTTCACATAGAAAATGATATTTGATGGGTGTGTGCTTGGTCTTGGAGTGCATGACTAGATTCTTTGAAATACCAATGGCACTTGTATTATCACATAGAATGGAGATGGGTGGAGTACATGTGATATGAATGTCTTGCAAGGTTTGTATCGTCCAAAGTAGTTGTGTGTAGCAAGATGCAACAGCCACATATTCTGCTTCAACTGTAGATAATGCAATTGAACTTTGTTTCTTGTTGAACCAAGACACTAACCTAGAACCCATATAGAATGCACCACCACTAGTGCTTTTTCTGTCATCAACACTTCCTACCCAATCTGCATCTGTCTATGCATGAAGAGTAAGATCTGTATCTCTAGGATACCATAAACCAAAGTTATGTGTTCCTTGAAGATATTTGAAAATAATTTTTACTGCCTGAAGGTGTGATTCCTTTGGATTTGCTTGGAATCTTCCAACTATTCCTACTGCATGCATGATGTCAAGTCAGGTACCTATTAGATAAAGCAGACTGCTAATCATGGATCTATAAGTTGGTTGATGTATTGCTACTGATTCATCATTTGAGCTAAGACTGCATCCTATTACCATTGGGGTACATACTGGTTTAGAATCTTCCATGCCGTACTTTTTCAAGATCTGTTTGAGATATTTGGTTTGTGAAAGAAAAATACCATCTTTATTTTGTTGAACTTGTAGACTAAGAAAATAGGTAAGCTCACCAAGCAAGGACATTTCAAATTCTTGCTACATTACTGAAGCAAAATTCTGGCTCATGGATTCTTCATTGCTACCAAAAATGATATCATCAACATAAACAATAATTATTAGCAATCAGTTTCAATCTTTGTATATAGATTGCTATCTGCTAACCCCTTTGAAAAACCTTGTTGGTGGAGATATTTGTCAAGATGGTAATACCAGGCCCTTGGAGCCTATTTTAGACCATGAGAGCCTTTTTGAGTCTGCATACAAGTTTTGCATCATTTCCAAGAATGAATCCTTTTGGTTGTCCAATATATACTTCTTCTTCTAAGTCTCCATTAAGGAAGGTAGATTTTACATCCATTTGGTATACTTTGAATTTCTATAAACTAGAAAGAGCAAGAAACATCCTTATGGCTTCAAGTCTAGCAATAGGTGCAAAAGTTTCTTCAAAATCTATACCTTCCTATTGAGCATATCCTTTACAAACAAGTCTGGACTTGTTTCTAATAACTTCTCCATTTTCATTCAGCTTGTTTTTGAATATCCATTTAGTTCCTATGATATTCTTATCATGAGGTCTAGGAACTAATTCCCAAGTATTATTCTTTTCAATTTGCTCAAGTTCTTCATTCATGGCCTTGCCCCAACATTCATCTTTGCATGCTTCATTTACATTTTAAGGTTCGATGGAGGATAGTAATGCTAGATAGCTTGAGGTTTCTGTAATATTTCTTGTCTGTACACCTGCCTCTTTTTCCCCTAAAATTTGAGTTTCTGGATGATTTTTTTGAACATACCTGGACGGAGTTTTTTCTTCTACCATTATCTCTTCTTGTGGTGCTTCATTGATTTCTTCTTCAAAATCATTGTGATTTGATGTGGGAAAATAATCCCCATCTTCTTCATTGTTATAATCTTTGGTTTTTATCTATTTTGGATTTTTGCATGCTTCATCAACTACAAAATCAATACATTGAACAAATTTCCCAAGACTTTTATTATAACATTTATATCCTTTACTTCGGGAAGAGTACCCAAGAAGAATACCTTCATCTGCTCTCGGCTCAAACTTACTAGTTTTTCATCAGTCCTTTTGATATAGCATTTGCTTCCAAGAACTTTAAAGTATTTTACCGTAGGAGTCTTACCATACTAGAGTTCATGTGGAGTTTGAGTGTTGTTTACCTGAACATTTTCTTGGTTGAGAATAGTTACGGAATCGAATGCAACTTCACCCCAGAAGATTGCAGGAGTTCCAGATTCATCTAGCATAGCTCGAGCCATTTGTTGAATAGTTCTGTTCATTCTTTCTACCACTCCATTTTGCTAAGGAGTCCTTGCGGTGGAGCACTGCCTTTTTATTCCATGTTGTTCACAAAAGTCAAATAATTCATCCGAGGTAAATTCCCCTCCTCGATCAGATCTAAGGCATTTGATTTTTCAATTTGATTCATTTTCAACCAAATCTTTGAAGGCTTTGAACTTTTCAAATGCTTCATCTTTATGCTTTAGAAGACCTATCCAACACATTCTGGAAAAATCATCAATGAACAATATAAAGTATTCTTCTCCAAGAGGTGACTTTTTCCTTAATGGTCCACATAAATCAGTATGAACAAGTTCAAGAGGCTTACTAGCTGACCCTTCTTTTTCAATGCAGTGAGATCTAGTTTGCTTACCGAATTAACATGGTTTGCATATTGTATTTTTATGAATGATGATATCTAGAAGATCATGAACAACCCGGAATCTGCATGCTTTCCTTATTTGAGAAATGCTTAGATGTCCCAATCTTCTGTGCCATAGCCAGTTTTCATCATTTTTGCTTAGATAACACTATTGTTGTCCTTCCTTGAGTATGTATAAGTTGTTTGGAGTTCTTTTACCTTTGATCACAGTTTCTCCTATATCAAGCTCATGAACAACACATATATTTGATCAAAATACCACTTCATTTCCTTGATCAAACATTTGACTGACACTCAACAGGTTATGCTTTAGACCATCTACATACATAAAATTCCTAGCTTTAACCTTTTCTTTCAAGAAAATAGAGCCTTTACCTTTTATGACAGCAAGAGTGTTGTTTCCAAATGAAACATTCTTTTCTTTTTCTAAGGAATTATATGAGTGAAGTTTTTCTTTGTCACTTGTCATGTGTTTTGAGCATCCACTATCGATGTAACACTAATTTTCTTGTCCTTCTGCATACAAGTCTATACCACATCTTTCTGTTTGAGGTTCTTTCCTTCTCCATATTTTGGGATTTAATGGAGTTTTCTCGTTTTGAGATATTTGCCGAAATTTACTCCTGCATTCAGATTCTTCATGGCCAAAGTTGTTACAGATTGAGCATTCTATTTCATTTTCAAGAAGAGAAAAAGTTATTATAGGAACTTTTCTTCATCCTTGTCACATTCCTTTGATTTCGTGCTTCTCTAGTCATGATGGTTTTGTAAGCAACACATTGAGCAGCTTTGTGTCCAAAATTATGACATGAGAAACATTGACCGTTAAAGAAGTTCCTGCGATTATTGAATCTATTGACCTGGTGATTGTAGTTTCTATTGATATTCATCTTTGAAGCAAATTGAGTATGATTTACTTGAGGTTGGTTGTGGCTTCTGTTCATCCTTGAAGCAAATTGAGCTTGATTTACCTGGTGATCTGCTTTATGCCTTTGCTGATGATTATCATATTGTTCATTGTTCTTTGCTACATCAAGATAGCTTTCAGTGGAGGTTGATGGTTTCTGTAATTGAAATGCTTCTTCAGTATATCCAAGACCTGTCTTTATCAGAGAAGAACGTTGCACTTTGATAATTTCATTTAAGGTTTCTAATCCTTTAGCAAATCTAAGATTGAGAGATTTTGTTTTCTCAAGATCCTTTCTTAGACCCACAATTTCACATTCTAGTTTTTCATTGTGTTTTCTCTTTCAGCAAGTTGGTATGTCAAGTTATCTATAATCATATTCTTTTCTTCTAAACAGATTTTGAGTTTAGAGATTTCTTCATGAAGGTCATCTTCTTCTAAAGCATCCCAAAAATTATCATCTTCGTAAACCATTAGAAGTCTATATTCATTACTATTTTCATCTTCATCACTATTTAATAAACCATCGCTATCTTCATGAGTATAGTAACTCTTTTTACTTACACTTTGTTTTCTATTCCATTTTGTATATTCCTTCCCTTTATCATATTTATCTTTATAAGGACATTTGGTAGAATAATGACCAAATCTACCATAGGAAAAACATTTGAAAGGTAGTTTACCTCTAAATCTTTCGGAACCATGTTGAAGCTTCTTGACAAAGTTTACTTCATCTTCTTCTTCTGAAATATGTCCTGATTCATTGAGTTCTTCCTTTCCTTTTGTTGAAGATTTAAATGTAGCTACTCTCATATCTGATGGGCCTCCTTTTCTCATCTCAAAGGTAGTTAAGGTTCCGTGAAGCTGTGTCATAGTGATAGTCTGTAGATCATGTTTTTCTTCTATGGCAGATACTTTTGATTCAAATTTAGCAGACAAGGATCTTAAAACTTTCTCAACTAAGGTAAATTCCTTTATCTCTTCACCCAGATTCTTCATGCAATTAACAACCTCATCTATACGTAAGAAGTAACTATCTATACTTTCATCATTATGCATATTAAGAGTTTCATATTGAATTCTAAGAGTTTGCAGTTTAGCACATTTTACCTTAGAGTCTCCGTCATAGCTTAGAACGATTTTGTCCTAAATTTCTTTGGCTGATTTGAGCTGCATAAGTTTGACAAAATTTGATTGTGATAGAATTCCTAATAATGTATTGACAGCCCTAGCATTGAATTCATATTGCTTTTTACCTGTCGTATCTATAGGAATTGTTGATGGAAATGTATATCCTCCTTATAGGATTTCTCGGACATTTGTTCCAAGTGATTGTAGATAGGTTGTGGTTCTTATATTCCAATAAACAAAGTTTATCCCATCAAAGATTGGTGGTCTGATGGATCCCATGCTTTCTTGATTACTCATGATGATGGATCTCCCTTCAAGAGATCAAGCCTCTTCTGAAGGACCTGCTATGATACCAATTGTTGGAAATAATACTGAGAGGGGGGGTGAATTAGTATTATCAGATCAATAATTTAATTTTCCAAATAGATTTGCATATGCTACTTCAACTAAGTGAACTACTGTGTATACGCGACTGTACTTAAAGCAACCAGTGTATATGCCGAGAACTTTTGATTTACCCAATTTATCATGCATTGAACTTTAACCAGTATATCAGAGATTTATTAGACAATGCAGTAAAAGCAGAAAAAAGCATCACACATAAGCAACACACATGAACACCAATATGTAAGGTGGAAACCTAATGTGGGTGAAAACCACCTGTTGTTTTCGTCTCTGTATTCTTTTAATAATAAGAAAATTTGTTTACAATTTTTTACTGGTGCAGACTTATACCAGTACACAGGCTTCTACCTGCAGAAGGTTACAACCTTCTCTCATTCTCCAGCTTCTACTAGAAGGGAGCTACAACCCCCTAACTCTTGTATTAGTTGATATGTTTACTAGTACGTAGGCTACGACCTTCTTTCTTCCTCCAAGGACCACATTTCATAATTTTCATATTGGATCCATCAAGAACATCAAAACTGTAATTCAATCATCAAGTACATCTGCATCAACCAATCACTTTCTAAACCAACCACAACCGAATCAATCAATCACTTTGACAACCCATCAATCTAATCATTCAAAATGCTGTCACCATAATACAATAACCAAAACCCAAACCAGAACCTAAAACTCTGCAACAGCAAACAAAAACAACTGAAACATACTTTATAAGGTATACGCTACTTCCATGTGTCGAACCTGCATGCATATGCACTTTTCTCAAATCCAACTAGTGTATACATCTGCAAATATTAATTCATAATTTTGCAACTATTCTAGACTTAAGTTATACCCAGATCATAATATTTACAGAACAACACATGCGCCAATATTTAGATCTAGAATAAACATGATCAAACCATATAAAGATAATTCATTTCAAGCCTTAAGATCCTGATCCATCATTAGATATTATCCTCCATCAACCGCTAAGTTTCATCCCTAGTTTAGATCAAGCACAACTACATTAGCCAATAACATACATACTAGATCTCACACTTCATCAGATATTCGATACTTGCACACCTGGCCTAATGATCTTCTCCTCCTTTTATAGTTTTAGGCCTTTCTCAATACCATGAACCAAAACCACGTAAGGCCAATACCTTGTACCAAATACCTAGGGTCAATACCTCGGACCAGATACCTTGGACCAATACTATGGATCAAAATACCATGGACCAAATACCTTGGACCAAAAACTTAATTTTCCAAGATATACACACTTTTCCTTCTATGAAAGTGTGTGTGTACATATATGCTACTTATGTTCAGTGAACCTACATGTATATGCACCTTGGTCAAGGTGAACTTTTGTATACCTATCTTTCTTCATTCTTTGTAGTCTGATCTGTAATTCTTTGTTGTTAACCTGTTGTACTGTGATCTTTCATCTAAGTGAGTTGCCATCAAGGAAAACACCTGTATCATAATGCCAATAGATTTTGGAAGCCAAAATCATTTTCCCTCTCTACCACACACAATGGGTTTCAAACCTGGAGCTAGTTAGGGAAAAGAACAGAGACATTTATCTTTGGGTTGAGTTCAAAAATTTAAACAAAGCTTCCAATAAAGACAATTATTTAGTTCCTCCCATGGAGCAGATCCTACAATGAGTTTCTGGCTCTAAAATGTTATCCCTTCTGGATTTCTTTTCAATATACGACCAAATTATGGTATCTCTTGTCAACCAATTAAAAACCACATTTAGAAATTCATGGGGAACCTTTGCCTATATGAAGACGTCCTTTGGTTTGATCAATGTTGGGGAAACCTTCCAACATACAATGGATATTGTCTTTCATAGTTTAATAAATAATGTTACCATCATCTACCTAGACAATGTCATTCTTTACTCCAAAAGGAGATCTGACGACATAACATACCTTAGAAATGTATTCAAAAGGTGTAGAAAATTTGGTATTTCCCTAAACCCCAAGAAGTATACTTTTGTTGTAACTAAGGGAAAAACTACTTAGTTGTATTGTTTCCAAAAATGGCATAATTATTGATCCTGAAAGAACTCGAGTTATTGATATTTTTTCCCCTCCTAATTCAAAAAGGTTTATGCATTCCTTTCTTGGAAAAAATAATTTTTTCAAATGGTTTATGCCCTGGTTTTTTGAAATTGTCAAACCACTTCAAGACTTGGTAAAAATGAAATCAAACTTTAAATGGGGAGACCAAGAGAAGTAAGCCTTCTGCACAATCAAGAAATCCATCTCTAAATCTCCTACCATGATGAGTCCATATTTTTCCAAAGATATCTCACTTTACACTTTCGCTTTTCATATTGTGTATGTTGATGTGCTTACAAAGAGAAATGAGCTTGATCATGAAATTCCTATGGCTTTCATGAGCTTCACCTTCAAGGAAGCATAACTTAATTACTTACCAGTCGAAAAAAAAAAAAAAAAAAAAAAAAAAAAAAAAAAAAAAAAGTGTTTTTTGTCTTTAAGGCCATAAAACACTTTAGGTCCTACCTGCTAAAATCCAGAACTAAAGTTATTGTTCCCTACCCAGCAGTTAGGAATTTGCGAGTACAAAAGGAACTAGATGAAAAGAGGGCACATTAGATGACATCCCTTCAAGAGTATGATCTTGAAATAAAACCTACGTAGATTTTCAAGGGTCAAGGTCTCTGTAAACTTGTTGTTGAATCTATTAATTCACCTAATCAAGATCCATGTTCTAATGATGAAGTATCTTTATTGCAAAATGAATTTTTATGCTTTCCTATTAACCCCAATTCATGATAAGATGGTATCATGTTTTTCTTAATGAATGGTACATTTCCCCCTCATCTTAAGGTGAAGAAAAGAATATAATTAAGTTTGAATTCAACTCCGTTTAAACTGATAAAAAATGTCGTTTTCTGTAAAAACTATGATGGTGTACTACTTCGTTGCTTGGAGAGGATTCTGAAAAACTCCTACATGAACTCCATTCTAGTTTTTCTTGAGGCCATTTTGGTGGGGATACTACTTCTCATAAGGTACTAAGATTTGGGTACGATTATCCCACTTTATTCAATTATTCTCATGCCTTGGTTCGAAAGTGTGAAACTTACCAAAAGGTTGTTAATAGGGTCAAAAATCATGTTTTTCCTCTTTAGGCTGTAATTGTCGAAGCTCCTTCTCAACAATGGGGCTTAGACATAGTTGGTACTATGAACTCTCCCTCAAATAAACAGCATAAGTACATAATAAAATCTACATATTACTTTACAAGATGTGTAGAGGCATCCCATTTACAAGTGGTAAATGACAATTAGGTACTTTCTTAGATAATCATATTAGCACTCGCTTCAATATTCTAGAATCACTAGTTTTAGACAATTCATCTTACTTCTATTCTTGTGATTTAGATGCTTAAGCTTTAGAAAAAGGGATTAAAATCAAATATTTGGAAAACTACTACCCTCAAGATAACAATCTCATTTAATATTCAAATAAAAATCTGCTAAATATTTTAAAAAGAATTTTATCTAATCATCAAAAGAATTGGAACACTACCTTGTTTAATGCATTATGCGTTGATAGGGTAACTCCAAAATCTACAATTGGAAATTCTATGTTTTCCCTTGTCTATGGTAGAGAAGCAATATTTCCTTCGAACATCTTTTTTCCTTCTTTACAGTTGTCTCATAGGGTACAGGAAGTTGAATGTTCAGCTATGCAAATTAGAATTAATGCCCTACTTAAGTTAGAAGAAGAGAGGGAGAAATATAAAAATAAGTTTCATCAACATCAGCAACCAGTTAAATGTTGCTTTGATGACTAATCTTCCTTTTATCAAAACTCTAAAGTAGGTGAGCTAGTACTCAAGTGGAACAAAGCACATGAAGTGAAAGGAGAACATATCAAGTTTTAAAATTTATGGCTTGGGCCTTTCATTATTAAAAAAAATATTGGCCCTAGCACATTTCATCTGCAAACTCTAGAGGGACAATCAGGATTCCTTCCAGTCAATGGCCAACTCCTTAAAAAATATTTCTCCTAAATCCCTTCGGGGAAGTTTGATATTGTAAACATTGCTTATTGTTTTCATGCACTTTGGTTTTTTTATTTTGGTTTTATTGGTTTGTTTTGACAGGACCATTGTTTAAACCAAAATTTCTAACTGAAACCTCTTAGAAGGATAATTTTGAGCAGATGTTTATTTTTCTACTAATGCTCTAACATATTGATTTGATTGCCTCTAAATTTCACTAAATATAGAAATAAGTTTAGGCTCAAAATATCTTAAAATTTATATCATCACTACAGAACTTAATTTTAACTTAGTTTGTTTTCTATTATGGGAATCCATTATTCAACCAGCAGACTTTAAAAAACAGTCTAATCGATGAAAAGTTAGTGATGGTTAACTTCTTATGCCATCTTATTCTCTTAAGGAATTTTTTGTTCAGGTCTGCTTCCCCACCTGCTCGAATATTCCTTTTGGGGTTATTAACTTATTAAGCTAAATTATTATTATTAGTGTTGGCTAGGGATAGGAGTTCTCATTATTAGTTGTCATACCATGGTCATGGATGATTGGAAAATGGTATCACAATATCTAGTCACCAAGCTAGGATGATGGCTTTTGGTCATAGGATCGAAAGACAAGAGGTCTTGCCATCAATTGGATTGATCATTTTCAGTCTTATGTGAATGGCAGAGTGACTATCTAGCCAAAAAACTAGGACATTGGCTTTCAGCTAAAACTTTTATAAGAATTACAAAATTAAATCTGTAAATTATCATTCTAACAATGGCATAAAATCATTTGAATTTGGGTTTAAAATCATCCATATTGAGGCCTCAAAACTATATAGCACCACCAAGCACTAGTACATCTTGTCATTTATGTTTCGGGTGCTTGTTATTATGATGTGAGGTGATGTAACTTAACATTATGTGTATTGGTTCTTTTCATAATTGAAGTATGGTGAGGGAAATATCAATATATTTGTGCTATGGATAGATTATAATTTTAAGAGTTAACACTTTACATCAATAGGTGATGTATGTACATATGATGGGTTTTAGTGTTTAATACATTATATTTTTATGTGATGACATGGATCTACTCATCCAAGTTGACAACCGTAGATCTTAACATCTGAACTCTTGTTACATGATTGACATATTTCAAAGTTTGTGGTTCTATTACTACTCTGAAGCGTTATCATTACCACTCAGTATTTTTATTCTTGCATGCCAATCAGACATTTTGAAACCTAGGGTTCTATTCTCGCAATCTTTACATTCCAATTTCGAGATTTTTTCCTTTTCATGTCATTGTGTAAGGTTAGGATTTGTTCCTTGAAGCCCTATCACGATTGTATGGATGCAAAACACAAGGAGTGGTCACCTAGGGTGTCCCCAGAGGCCATTGAGAGGGACACGTTAGCTACCCTCACTGCTCTCAGTACCCCAGTCAAGCAAAAAGGAAAACGAAGGAGGAAAAACCCCTATATTTTAGAACAAGAACCAAACAAGGGAAGCCACAAATATCAACAAAAATTCCTATTGATATTGAAGATTCCCCTAATCAAAGAGACAAAATACCTTCCCCTAAGTCACCAATCACATATGTAAGGAGGCATAATACTAAATCAACTTCCTAAAAGGGTAAGGAAATCTTACACGATCCACAGCAAATCCTACAAGATCCATAGAAAATCCTACAGGATCCACAACAAAACCTACAGGAAGCAAAAAGAGTCCTACATGATACCCTTCTGAAACTACAAGAAGCACAGAAATTGGAAAGAAAGGTAGGGGAGCAGCAAGAAACAAAAGAAGAAGACCCAGAGACAAAGGAACGAAGCCCCCAACCTAACCTAGACTCCTATTACCGGTTTATTGAAGGAGGCAGGGTAATACCTCAAAATTTTTCCATCCCATTATTTTTCGAACTTGAGAAGGAAAGGGCGAGAACCCACTGATTAATGAAAATCGCCAATTCAAAAGGGGTGGAAGACATTGGACACATGGAAGAGAAGCTCAAAGAAATGGATGGGCAAAGAGCTAAGTGGCTTAAGGGACAAACAAGCAATAATGAGACATCAACTTGAGAGGGAAAATGCATGGCTGAGGGGATAGTTGCAAGAAAGGGAGAACCAACTAGCATGTATGGCTAGCTTCTCCTTGGAGGCCATCTAGAGTAGGATGCCAGCTAAATCCTATGCTTTTTACCTCAAAGAAAAATGGTTGCAGTTTCAGATTAAAACACTAGCACAAAGGGGCACCATGCCATTTCAGGACTACATGCAGTTTATTGATATTTGTGATTAAAGTACACTAGAGGATAGGGCCAACATGGCTGAGTTTTATTTGCAAAACATGGCACTCACAGACATGAATGTTTGGGATCCTAATGCCAAGCTAGGAGATGTACAATTAATGGATTTTGCATCATGGATGAACCATGAGGAGTCAAGGGTTGCAAAGATGAAAAGAATATTTTCCAGAGAGAAAAATGAACCGCTTTTCATCAGAGTTGAATAATCAAATCCCATGGCCCTAATAAACACCCATGATTTGATTGCAAATGACCCTCAGCTGGCACCTAGATATCTTGTTGCCCAAGAGCAAGCAATTTCACATTTTGAGGATATGTTTAGGATGCTAGGAGATGATAGTATACATGCCTACCTAAGAATATGGAACACACTTCCACACAGCTTGAAGATCAGAGAATATCACTCCCTTCAAAGCTTGAGAGAGGCACTCAACAGGACACCTATGTATAAGAAATCAATGCAAAGGTTGAAGGTCAATTGGATAGGCCTAAAACTCATTCCACCATTTCTCCTAGGTATGCTAGAAGGGAGGAAAGAAGAAGAAGAAAAGAGGCAGTGGGAAGAGGCAGAGAAGAAAGTAGGATTCTATGAACAAGAAGAAGAGAACACAGTAGAGGCATGGGATGTCAGAAAGGCTACCAAAGCCATGAAGGACATGGCCATTGGCTAAGTTGCTCAGAGTATGAGAAACACTTTCAGTAGGAGGGTGATGATGAGCCTCATCATTGGGTAATTATATGGTCCTTAATTCACCTCCTAGCTTAGTCAAACAAACTACTCTAAACTTATTGCATACTTTTGATTATATTTTATTTATGAGATGAGTTAGAGTTGGATATTTTGCTTTGTGGTCTAATGTGCATTTAATGCAGGATTAAAGGATAAAAGCAAGGAATTTTGGCAAATTCCTTGGTCAAAACTTGAATGTGACAAGGGAGAGGAATTATAGGAGGTAAATCCTCCTCATTTACTACCCCTCCATTCGAATATTCCTCCATCGGCTCAGAGTGCAAACATCCAAATCATGAGGACTAAAAGGCAGGCAAGCAAGTGAAAGACAAAGCACCAGTTTATCTCTAGTTTGGTAGCTGAGCCTCCCTAATTTTAAGGAAGTTGTTGGAGACTTCAGATGTATAAGTAGAGAGGCCTAGGACCTCAATAGGATTCGTATTTTTTATTGTAAAACTCTACTCTACTATTGAGTTGTAATACTTGTGACAGTTTTGGATGCAATCCATTGTTTTGATAATAAGAATGAGTTTTGTTTTGAGCTATCACTGAGTTAACTTAGAGGGTTGAAGCTCTTGGGTTATGGTCCAACCCTAGCAGCCAAGGCTCCTCTTTTTTTTACATGTATGTTAGCATTGTTGGGTTGTGTTATATTCTTTCCATGGCTAACCTATGTAGTGAACCGGGGGGTTAGAGGGGGGGCAGAGCACCCCCTTCGTTGCACCGATTGCGTAGCAAGGGGGTCATAGGGGGGGCGGCAGCCCCCCCTGTCCGGGGGGTTTGAGGGGGGTGGGTAGCCCCCCTCTACGGGGTTCGGGGCAACGCCCCGAGAAATTTTTTTTTGGACCCTATATTAGGTTGGGCGAACCTACCTATGGTTTTTCGGTCCATGGTTTTGGACGCGATGGTTTTCGGTCCATGGTATTTGATGCTTCGGCATGTATAAATATGTATTGTAACATTGAAAGGAGTATAATGAAAAATCAAGTTGGTAGTCTCGGTTTTCAGATCCAGTGGGAAATCTCTGTGTATATGTGTTTTATGTGTTATGCTCTCGCATTTTTATTTTTCTGTGATTTAGAATTCGTATGCAGGTAATTTCTGTACAGGGTTACAACCTACAATTATAACAAGTAAAATATTTCTTTTCATGCAATAATAATCTTGGTAAATGCACATAACAGATCTCCTTATCTTTGAAAACAAATGAGATTACTTCCTTTGCCTCTAAATCTTCAATTTCCTTGACTTTTGCTGCAAATAATATCAACACAAGGTCCTCTATTTGTAAATCTGAGTGAAGAAAAATTTTGACTGTGTAAAAGACCCAAAAAAAATCTCCATTGTAAGAAGAATCTCTCATGTTCTTCAAATCGTATTTAAATCTCTCTCCTTTTACAAAATTTCCTCATAAAAATTTATGAAAAGCCTCCTTTATTTTAAAAACTGCATACTGTGTTTTTGAAATAACACTCGCTGTGCAAAATTTTTGACAAAAAAATGTATGAGGAAATCGTGGTTTTGATACCTTAACTACAAGAAGAGTTGTAGAAAACTTGTAGAAACTTCTTGTTAATGATTTGTCTTCGCTATGTAAAGATATAGTTTCAATTAAACTCATTTTCTATAATCTCAAGAAATCATGGATTCTACAAGTGGCAGAGAATTTTGAAGATGACAAAGCATTGAAAATATGGAATTGAAGTTGTATTTTTCTCTCATTGTGACACATCTCAATGAAAATATGAAGATTAACTTTTTTTTAAATCATTTTAGTTGTTGAGGAGTCTTTGGAATTGACGCTTACCTTATCATTGGGAGTCACTGCATTAATTGAGGAATTCTCTGCGTAATTTGTGGATTTTGTTGGAGCTCAGGCAGAGGAAATCCCAATCGCTTTCTCCTTTCTTAAACAAACAAAATTACTTTAAATTATCCATGCTACACAAGGTTTTCCTTTCCTTATTTCTCCACACTACTTGGGGTTCTTCTCTCCTTATTTCACCATGCTGCTCTTTCACACAGTCTCTCCACGACATAGGGTTTCTCTCCTACACAATTACCTTCACTCTCTATGTTTTTTTCCTTTGATCAGGGATTCCTTATGCTGTGGGTGAATGCGCAGTATTTCTCTCTGACTCTGAGCTAAGTTTGGCTATGATGATGAAGGAGAATATGCAGAGTATATATTTGAATTTTTTTTACCGTTTCATTGTTTAATTGTCTTGTCCATTTTCGATTTGGATACCACTTGTGTTAATGCATCATGGTTCAATTACGTATGACCGTGCTATCCTTTGTACACTCCGACACTTGTTCTATGTCCACTAAGGTTGCATCATAATTTGAATTTTAGAGTTTTGAATACTCGTGACCATTAGGACCTTAGTTTATGATTTCATATTGCATGCAATATGTTTGCTTATCCATCATACTTATGTGCATGTTGCATATTCATGTTTTTATCATTGCAACTTTTGTCCTTTTTCATCATATACTTATGTTTTTTATTTTGAAATGACCATAATTTTAGGTCATTTCAAATTAAATTTTTTTTCTTATATTTTTACAATGATACTAAATTCTTGTTCTTGTTTTGTAGATGCATAAACTAATCCTTCATGTTGTATAAACAATTTCTCCATGATGCAATTCTTTTTTTTCAAAAGGAGATGTGGCCAACAATATTGGTCAAAAATTGCAAATGATATGGTTGATTAATGAGATTTGAATGTATGGTTAAGTGATGAAATGAATGAATATGTAGGGTGATGTAGGAAAATGTATAATGTACATGGCTAAGATTATTGCATATTCAAATTTTAAAATAGGTTATCAATCTTAGAAAAAAATTCAAAATCGAAGGCTTTAAGAATGCTTTTAAACTTACAATACTTTCCTTTTACTTGATATCTCATTGTTAATGTTTTAACTCTTTTGTCAACACTTGACCTTTTCAAAATGAATTCTTGTCAATACTGGACTGTAGATAGATGCTTGTAGCTGCTTCTCAGGTACCTCTGATGTTGAATTGAAAATGAATAATCAGGTCCCTTCTATATATAATATTGATCTTGCTTGAAACAGGTCCCTTACTAATAAATGTTTATTATGATGTCTCAGGTCCCTTTTGTAGTACAACTTCTTGATATTAAACCATTGCATAGTTTGTTAATTTATTATGAATCTTCCCCCTTGCTGATCTTAAGACTTGTCCTCAAGTCTTTAAATTTTTGGAGGATGATCCTGCAAAAATAAAATGAAAAACATAAAAGAGAATTCATATTGGCCAAACAGGTTGGTTTTCCGATATGAATTCAAGTTTGTACTGTGCCAGTATCCTGGATTTTCACAACCAAACTCCTTTATTATTTTTTAACTTTTATTTTTATTTTTATTCTTCTGGAAATAAGGAAGGAATATTACTATGTTGTTCCAATACTTCCATGTTGTCTTCTATTGAGACTTTGTTTAGAAATTATTCTTTATTGACAGGTTTGTTATAAACTTTGAGTCTATGACGATTAACTAGAAATGAAATTGTTGCTTTATCAATTGTTTTTATCTTGACTGCTCCATTGTCAAATATTTATTCTATTTCATATGGCCCAAGCTAATGAGTAGTGAAGTTAGCTTTGAAATATTTGTACTTGGCGTAAAAAATAAGTTCCCAGTCTCTCTTATGAAAAAAATTGCTTTTGGTAAATATGTCATGCCATTTGATTCTTCGTTGTTGTATTACTGATGTATGTTCAACTACCTGTTGTCTGATCTCATCTAGTTCATTCAGTTGCATACGTCTCTGCTGTTTAGCTTCTTACAGGTTCAATCTCAATTCTGTTGCAATTTTGAATGGATGAATTTGAAATTCGATTGGTAACAAAACTTCTTTACCATATACTAGTTGATATGGATTGAATCTAGTAGTATTTTTCCATGTAATTTTGTATGCCCATAATGCATATTTTAATTTATCTGACCAATATTTTTTGTTCATTTGTACTATCTTTTTCATGATTTTTTCCTTAACCTTATTAGTAGATTCCACTTGTCTGTTTGCTTGTGGATGATACAGAGTTGACTTTCTATGCTTTATTTTGTATTTTTTTGTAAGATCTCGGACAAGTTTAGAAGTGAGTTGTGTTCCCTAGCCTGTAACAATCTTTCTTGGAACTCCAAATCTTACAAAGATTTCTTCAAAGAGGAAAAAAAACCATTGTTTCTTCTGTTGCTCGTTCCACTACTTTTGCTTCAACCCATTTTGTAACATAGTTTGTACATATTAATATGTACTTCTTTCCATTTGAAGGCCAATTAATAGGTCCCACAAAGTCTAGAGCCCATTGTTAAAATGGTTCTATAAGTACTTGTGGTTTCAACGGAATCTCGTGTGATACTACAAATCTTCCAGTTCTTTGACAACTATCACATCTTTTGCAATAGGTCTTTGAGTCTTTGAAATTGCTAGCCAATAGTAGTTACGTTTGAGCACCTTCTATGTTGTCCATTTATCTGCAAAATGGTAACCACATGGTTCATCATGATATGATTTTAGAATATAAAGAATTTTGTCTTCTCTTATACATTTTCTTATCAAAAGATCAGGACTAGTATAAAAGAGGTCACCATTGACCCAAGTATATCTAGCACTCTGTTTAATTATTTTCCTTTTCTCCTTGCTAGTGAAATGGGGTGGTAATATTCAAGATGATAAATAGTTTTCTATATCTACAAACCATGGGGTTTTAGCTGTTACAGCAAATAGATGCTCATCAGGAAAGTTTTCTGAATCAGGGATAAGATCATCAGGAGAATTAAATCTTGACAGAAAATCTTCCACTTGATTATCTTTTCCTAGTTGATCTAGAACAATGATATTGAATTCTTGCATTAGTAACAACCATCTAGTAATACTGCAATTAGTTATTGTTTTGTTCATTAAATATTTAATGGTTGAATGATCTGCATGAATAAATACTTGATAGCCTATTATGTAATGCCTAAATTTATTGACTGCATGCACAACAACTAGCATTTCTTTTTCAGTTACTGTATAGTTTAAATCCATCAGAGTTAAGTTTTTACTTATGAAATAAATGGCATAGTTAAACTAATTTTCTTTTTGTCTTAGAGATTCTCATATAGCCGTGTCTGATGCATCCGTGGATATGTGGAATGGAAATTACCAATTTGGTCCTCTGAGAATGGGTGCTATAGACAAATTCTCTTTTAGTTTTTCAAATGTGTTTTGACAATTTGTAGTCCATTGAAACTCAATGTCTTTTGCAAGTAATTTGAATGAGGGTAAAGATATTTTGCTGAAGTTTTTAATGAATCTTCTGTAGTAGCCTGCATATCCCAAGAAAATTCTCACTTCTTTCTATTTTTTTGGTGGCATTAAATTTACAATGACTTGTATGTTTGTTGGGTATACCTTAATTCCAGAAGAAGAAATGTGGTGTCCCAACACTATCCCTTCAGTTAAAATGATAAACATTTTTCATTGCTGAGGGATAAGTTTGTCTCTATGCATATTTTTAGAACTTTTTCAAGATTGTTTAAACAATCATCAATTGTACTTCCATAAACAGTAAAATCATCCATGTAGACTTCAAATTCATGTATAAGATCTACAAAGATAGTTAGGACTGCTCTTTGAAATGTGGCAGGTGCATTACATAGTCCAAGAGGTAAAACATTATAAGCATATGTTCCCCATGGACAAGTAAATGTAGTTTTATCCTGGTCTTCTAATGCTATCTTGATCTAATTATATCCACTAAATCCATCAAGAAAGGAAAAGAACTTTTTCCCTCCTAATGAGTCTAGTACTTGATCAATGAATGGTAGTGGGAAATGATATTTCAATGTTGCTTTGTCCAGTTCCCTATAGTCTTCACATATTCTCCATTTGCCATTTTTCTTTGGTACCACAACAAAGGGAGAAACCCATTGACTATCAGAGATAGGGTAGATAAATCCTACTTGTAATAGTCTATGCAACTCTTGTTTCACTATCTCCTTCATCATTGGATTCATTCTTCTTTGTGGTTGTCTTACTAGTTTGATTGTTTCATCTGTGTAAATGTGATGGATGCATGTTTTTGGGTGGATTCCTTGCATGTCTGTATAGTCCTAGGCAAAAAAATTTGAATATTTCTGTAAAAATGCAATTACCTATTGTTCTTGTGATGATTGTAGATTATTACCAATATTTAAGTTCTTTCTAGGATTGATTTCAATGTTTTTTCTTTGAGAATTGGTAATTGGTTTGACAGGAAAAATTCTTTCAAATGAATTTTGTAATGATTGAATAATACAATTTTCCTAAAAACAATGATTTAGAATATTATATGTAGCTTCATATTGTGTTATTCATATCTCCTTGAGAAATATCAGGTTCTGAGATAAAAAGGTCTATTAAATCCTCATTTTCTTCTTCTTCTCTAAAATTAAAGGCCTGATTAATGCTTAAAACATGTAGAGTTCCTTCTTGTTGGTCATCAAGCCATGAGAGTAAAGAAGGAGATTGAGCAGGAGGATAGAGTGCAATATGTTTTCTTTCATCTCCATGTGTTATGATCATGCTTCCTGATTTGCATCCAATGAAGGCATCTATTGTGGCTAACCATGGTCTGCCAAGAATTAAAGGATGGCCTCCTAGATTAGTTTTTGGTTGCAAGCTTAGAAAGTCTACAGGATATGCCCATGAATCAAAAGAAACAATGATGTCTTCAAGTATTCTTTCTGTTACAAGTTTAGATGTATCTGCTAGCTCTAAAATTGTAGTAGTTGGTCAGATGTTTGGCAGTTTTAAATAATTCAGTTGTAGCGTCTACAACCACCCTCCAGAATTTTGCCTCAACTTCATTTTGGAGCCTCCTTTGCAACCTTTCACAATAGCGTGTCTTGCTTCGTCAAGTACACAAGCTTCAGTGATTTTCTTGCAGAGAGACAGTCTGCCCTTCAGAGCTTGTTGAACTTCCCTCACAGGCTGCTCTCCTGGTCTTGGTCTAGTAGCGGGCTGAGTAGCTCCCTCAAAAATTTGTGCAATTTATGAGGGAAACCAGCCCTCCCTCCAGAAATTGTGCAATTTTGTCTGGCAGCCTGCTGGGCTCTAGAATTGCACAATTCTGCTAGTCATGCTTCATCCCGAAAATTACGTAATTCTTCCCAGCAGGGCTACTCAGCCCAGGAATTATGCAGTCTTGTGTAGAAGTCAGCTGCTCAACCCAAAAATTGTGCAAATCTCCTGGGAAACCAGCCCCAACTCCCTCCTAAAAATGCACATTTTTTCCTCCCAGCTGAGCAGACTGTGACATGTGCAGTTGAGCTGACTGGTTCCCTCCGGGACCAAGAAAAATAGACCTGCATGAATTAGTTGTTTCTCCCAAGGAAACATGCAAAGGAATCCCTTGTATAAAGGATATATTTTTAGAAGTTGGAGGTTACATTCAACGATCATTTCAGAAACCTCCCACCAAGTGTCGCTTTCCCTAGATTTGTGGCATGCACATAACAACCTTGATTTTATCAAAAATCATGAACCAGGCACTGTAGAGCTATTCCTCACATCAACCTTGCAGTTCTAACATACCACAACACATCTAGGAGCCATCAACACATTCAACTCAGTTTTTTTGGAGTAAGCCTGCTTTCCATGTCTTGTGTTGCATTTCTGGCACTTTTTGTGTTTCACTTCGTATGAATATTGTCTACTTAATTTCAATGAGCATTTGATATCATTTTGATACATACTAGCTTGTACTAGCACTATTTCAGTTTTCGCTAACATCTCATTGTTGTTGCATGCATGAAACAATTTTTCATGAAGGGTCACTGATTTGGAAACTCATCTCACCAACATGCATGTTGTTCCATTTTATGAATTTTTCATTCACCATTTGCATGCATGATCATTCACTTATGCTTACACTCAGTATCACCATGAATTCGCATTCACATTCCCTTTCAGTTGCCCGTCAAAGAGTCTGGGAAACATTGGCCCGGACTTTGCCTCACCAAGATAGCATTGCGCAAACCTGAGAGGGAAGGCTCTGTCTTCCTCTCAAGAAATGTGCATATCTACCTAGTGACTGTCCTATAGTCTTTCATTACATAATTATGAGGGATAGTGACTGTTGGCCCAGAAAATTGCACAATGCAGTCACTGAGCCTGCAACCATTGCCAACTAAGATTGCGCATTGTGTAATTACGATAGTCAACAGTCAGATTGGACTGTGCATTGCACAATACTAGTAGTTATTCAGTCTCCCAGTAGCCCAGACTATGCCTTGTGTAGTCTTGGCAGTCAGTCTCTTGACCTCCCGGCATAAATTATGCAACCTTCATGATCAGTCACACAGGTATGTTACAAGTTAGTTATCAAGTTAATTTTGGTTTTCTACTGACAGATTGCTTGCCATGAGTTTTACCATGTCTCTAGGTATCACAGGTGTTCATCTACCTCTTAGCAGTATAGGTACACTGGTTTCAAAGAGAGCAGAGTTGAAGACACCGTTCAGAGCACACTTGGGGATGCAATTGATCAAGTGTCTATGGAATTGTGTACCCACGAAGAAATCAAGTTGTTCATAGAGAAGGACATCAAGATATGACGGAAGCAGCATCACAATGAGCAACATCATGAACAACAGCTGAAGGTAGCATACTGGATGCAATGAATGCAAGAGGAAGGTTGTTGACAACACAAAGGCAGAGCAAAGTTGCAAGCTCAAGCAGATCCACTTTTGGTGAAAGAAACTTTGGAGACTCATGCTATGAATTGACAGTGTGACATGAAGATCACACAAAGGTAGAGAATGGAATAGAGAAGGAGTTATATGTGCTCAAGAAGCAACTCAAGGAAGAACGGGAGCTGCATATAAAAGAGAATGAGTTGTAGCAAGAACATTTACAGCAGCGGGCGCAACATGCACTCACAGATGAAATTGCACCCGTACAAGTTAAAGATCCATCCTAGTAGCTGGCATGGAGAAGACATGGTGATTAGAGTTTTTGATCACATGCAAGGGAATTCAACAGCATGCATGTCATCATGTGCACGCATGTGATCTCACCCATTTCAACACCCAGTCCAACTGGAGCTAAACATGTAGTTTATAGTTGATGTGCATGACCACCAACACACACTACAAGATCAACACAAACGCTATGCATCAGTGTGTTTGCGGTTTGATTGTACCGAAGAAGACCATGTGCATGTTAGCAGAAGAGTTGGATGGAGGAGTCACACCAATGCACCCAGATGCAATGAAGGCAAGAGTTCTCTTCAGAAATATGTCACCATGGAGAGCATGCACACCATCACGGATGACCAAGATTTCCATCCGCTCACCATCTTCACCATCACAAGCATGTCAAAGATTTGGTCTCACCAAAACGAACCGAGTGTCAGTGATATCTTGCATCGCTTGCTCAAGCCATTTTGTCTCACATGGGAACATGTGCATTGTAATGTAACGTCTTGTCAAGTGGAAGTTCAAGTGTTAATAGTTGGATGTAACAACCATAGAGTAGATGAAGAGTCATGAGGGTAGATGAATTGTCACAAAGGGAAATGTCAAGGGTCACTCCATCGTTTGCTATAAATAGAACCTCATAACTCATTGTAAAGTATTTTGGTTAGCCAAGATTTTGCTAAGATTATCTTGAGGAGAGATTGGAGAGTATTGTAACGAGCCTTGGCTTCTCCACTACGTAGAGCTAGTACATCTCTTTGGAGGAGTAGGCAGTTGTGGTTGTAACGTTCCACTATTAGAACTAGTGGTTAGATATGGATTTATTGTATGACTGGAACTTACGCTTCTTAATATAACAAGAGCCAGCACATTTCATGCATATTTTGTATTGTATTCTATGCTACCTGGTTTACTCTAAATGATATATGTATTGGTTTTCTTACGCATGCATGTATAGCTATTTGTGTATGTATGTATGAATCTTTTTGAAATGTGTTGTTGGTTTAACCATCACTTTCGATTTCTTGTTAACTTTCCTTCCATGTTGTGATGCATATTCTCTCGTGTGTTCCCTTCTTAACTGCGTGTTATCACAGGTTTCCAAGGGGCACACTCATCTCAACCCCCGTGTGTTAGAACCTCTCATGCACCTTCCTTGGCTCACTACAACTATCACACCCTTGCTACCAATAGAGTTATCTTACTTGCCTCTGTGTGGAATCACAATAAAGGCATTACCATACGACCCACTCTTGGGAGTCCTACACCAAACAATCTATGGTCTAATTGGGACTTCTTATTGAGGAGATCCCATTACATGTTGGCGGGTTGAGCACCATCAACATTTTAGTGCTAGAAGGAGGTCCAAATGACAAGTTGAGTCCTCACATCTATTTTGAATCTCTACATATCTATCACGACTAACTACCGAGTTGTTGCTCTGGAGTGTATGTCTTATGGAAACAATTTCATCATCTCGAAAAATCTCTTAGATAAATTGTCTCATAAAACATATGAGGGTGGAGGCCACATAACATTGGTTAGGCACACGGTTGGCGTTGTAGGCTCATGCGAAAGACATGGATTCTTTGAAGAATACATGAGCTACGCATTGTTCATCTACACGCTTCGAGGGCATCTAATGCACTCATGTGCCACGCTGCCCGAAAAATCTATTCATTCTATTTTTCATCTGGTCATAGAGATAGATTGTGGTTTCGATCACTATAACTATAAAGCACTCAACAAAGAAATTCTGGAATTACGAAAAGCACTCGATGAACCTGTTGAACAATTTTACACACACTTTTGTAATCTTGTATACCTATTCCCTGAAGATGATATTGATTGGGAATTTCTCGATGGAAGTGTTGAGTATATTCTTCACATATTTGAACCCCACTCAACACACTTTGGTTATGGAGTTGTGCAATCATAGGCAGGCACAGTTGTTGTCACAAGTGATTGTTTGCCTTCACCTCATCAAACAACTCCACCACAGAGTGATGTGGGATATCATGCACACACATTTGTTGAACTGTCACATTCTCGCACCCCACCAACTCTTGATATATGCCTAAATTTGTCTTGCAAACCTATTAGTTTTCATGTGGATTCATTCCCTCAACCTCCATCCCCGCATCTTGTTGATCCTCCAGATTGTACTATCTTGTGTTCTCCCATTCCAGGCTCCTCAACTATTGTGAATGAGGATCAATTTGTCGATGGATTTGGTGTTATGTAGCAAACCTGTGCCATCATTCTTGATAAGTGTGTGTAGGAATCTAAAGAAGAACCTGTGGTGTAGGATGGCTCCCTTCTAGCCACACCTCATCTTGGCATCCCTTGTGATTTTGCCACTACTGATTTCCCCTGTGAAAACCCATTTTCAGGTATTTCTACTTCTGATCATTCATAGGACACGTCGAATGTCAGTCTGTCATTACATTGCAAAGAGGACACATCTTCCTTTGAAAACCCGTCCAATCTGTCATCTGTCATTTATGAAAACATAGAGGGTGAACATCTTTGCTTCTCATCTACTCCTCTGCCCAATTCATCAAATCATGAGGATGCCGACAAACATCTTGAATTTTCTGATCTTGGTTATGATGATCTCTTTAATTTTTCATCTAATCACAATGTTGATTCAATCATTGTTAATCTATCTAAGACACTAGTCTACGATGATATATCTATCAACGAAGTCGAAACCCCACAGGTTGTCAAGGCACTTCAGCCCGAGCTGATGGTTATGTCAGGCCCTAACTATCTTGAGGTTGGTTTCACTTCCGGTCAAGAAATTGTTGAAACACTCAAGGCTCCTCATCACTCTCTACTTTTCATTCAAGATCAACCAAACACCCATATTTCACTTCCTCCACTCAAACTAGATGATCCCATCACTCATGAGTTGGAGGAATCTTACACCGCAAGCACACATGCACAACGTAAGTGGTCTACCTTTCTCACATTTTCTTGTATATCACAGTCAAGAGAATGCATACACTCAACATCTGCATGTAGTATAGCACAACACCATGGAAAGTCCATAGAGTGCATGTCATGCGTTTTCGCTAATTTTTGTTCTATGGACACTTTTAAACTTGAAGTGTGTTTGTATTCACTATTACATCTTCCTTGTTTGCTGCTTCACATAACTATCTTGTTCGCGAACCATGCCTTCACCAACATGGGTCAACCAATGCGTTGGTGGCTACGTTGGAAGTACCACTTCACATGAGATGATCCATGCACCATTAGCTTAGGAGTAGGAGTAGTGTTTTATTTCAGTCTGTTTGCTTGCATGCTTGTTTTCTTACTTGCTTTGTTTGTTTGTTTGTCTGATTGCTTGTTTCCTTACTTGCTTTTCTTTCGCTTCTGCTTTGCTTTGTTGATTGTTTGTTTGCTTGTTTTGTTTGTAGGTTAGTTTCGCATGAAACCATGTACGACTCTTGAAACAAGCTGGGTAAAGTATAAGAGGCCTTGTGTAGATATCACTACTTGGTTATCTATCATCCTGCCTTTGTATGAAGAACTTTTTACTTTTTTTCCATGATACGTCAATGGAAAATACGTACTGTTCAAAGTGAACCTTGGTGAAAACACAATGCTTGCGTGCTAACTAGTGTCACCTACTCTAGTTGATTGCTTTTGGGTTCACCCTTGTCAGCTCAGTCAAGTAGAGTAAGGTGAGGGGGGAAACCTTAACAAGCACGTTAGAGGTATAATAAATTACTTCTCTGCAAGAAAAACCTCTTCTATTCTCAATAAGTTAGGATCCCTCTTCCGCTTCTAAAATGAATAAGTGCTGTGCACAGTTACGAAGATGAAAAATAAAAAAAATGAAAAAGTGAAAAAAGTTTGAAAAAAATGAAAATGAATAAGATGAAAGAAGAGAAAGGATTCCTGCACAGAGAGGTGATGCAAGTAACTTCGTTGGGGTACTGACCAGCTCGCTGGTAGCAGAGTCATGCTTGTGTTCCTATGTGATTCCACCAGGGTAGTGTCCAAGCCTACTGGTAATGGAGCAACACTAGAGATGAAACTAAGACTTTGACAACTATACTGCTTGTGCACCAATATACCCCTCAACCCCAATTGAAACAACTATGTTGCCTTGGCTTGGAATGTGTGTCAATCGACCAAGAGCTTGGTAGATTCTACATCTTACAATCAAGCTAGTTTGGAAGCAAAGAGGAACTAAGAACTAAACAATACTTCTGGAGGTATTAGACTTGTTTTTCATGAACAAGGTCCATTCAAAGAGCTAGAGTTCTCCCAGTGTGTTGCCAAGTGTTGTAGTAACTACAACCACCCTCCAAAATTTTGCCTCAGCTTCGTTTTGGAGCCTCACCTCCAACCTTTCACAACAACATGTCTTGCTTTGTCAAGTACACAAGTTCCAGTAATTTTCATGCAGATAGACAACCTTTCCATCAGATCTTGTTGCACTCCCCTCACCAGTTGTTCTCCCAGACTTGGTCTAGCAGCAGGTTGAGTAGGTCCCTCAAAAATTTGCAAAATTCTAGAGGGAAACCAGCCTTCCCACAAGAAATTGTGTAATTCTGTCTGGCAACCTGCATGGTTCTAGAATTGTGCAATTCTGTCATTCAGGATTCATTCAGAAAATTGTGCAATTCTTCCCAGTAGGGATGTTCAACCCAGGAATTGTGCAATCCTGGGCAATAGTCAGCTGCTCTAGCCAAAATTTGTGCAAATCTCTTGGCAAGCCAACCCAGCTCTCTCCTAGAAATGTGCATTTTTTCCTCCCAACTGAGCAGACTATGGCATGTGAAGTTGAGTTAACTAGTTCCTTTTGGGTCGAGCAAAACTGACCTGCATGCATGGGCTGCTTCTCCCAAGGTAGCATGCAAAGGAATCCCTTGTATGAGGGATCTATTTTTAGCATTTGGAGGTTACATGCAAGGATCATTTCAAAAACCTCCCACGAAGTGTCGCTTTCCCTAGATTTGTGGCATGCGCGTCGCAACCTTGATTTTATCAAAAGTCATGAACCAGATGCTGCAGATATCATTCCTCGCATCAACCTTGTAGATCTGACATACCACATCACATCTAGGAGTCATCGACACATTCAACTAAGTTGTTTTGGTGTAAGCCCAGTTTCCATGTCTTGTGTTGCATTTCTGGCACTTTTTGTATTTCGCTTCATATGCATGTTGTCTGCTTGACTTTAGTGAGCACTTGCTGTAGTTTTTATACATACTAGCTTGTACTAGCATCATTTCAGTTTTCATTAACATCTCACTATTGTCGCATGCATAAAATATTTTTTCACGAATGATCGTCGATTTGGCAACTCATCTCCCCTAGATGCATGTTGTTCTATTTTTTGATTCTGTCATTCACTGTTTGCATGCACGACCATTCACTTATGCTTACACTAAGTATCACCATGCATTCACACTCACATTACCTTTTAGTTTCCCGCCGGCGAGTCAGGGCAGCTTTGGCCTGGTCTCTGCCTCACCAAGAAAACATTGCGCAAACCTAAGAGGGAAGGATCTATCTTTCCCTTAGGAAATGCACATTTCTACCCAGTGACTGTCCTCTAGTATTGCATTGTGCAATTCTAAGGAACAATGACTGCTGGCCCATAAAATTGTGGAATGTAGTCACTAAGCCTACAACCATTTCCTGCCGAGATTGTGTATTGCGCAATTCCAACAGTCAGCAACCAGATTGGAGTATGCAATGTGCAGTTCCAGTAGTGATTCAACCTCCCAGCAACCTAGACTGTGCCTTGCACAGTCTTGATAGTCAGTCTCCCGACCTCCCGACGGAAATTACGCAACCTTCATGATCAATCACACGAGTATGCTACAAGTCAGTTCTCATGTTCATTTTGGTTTTTGACTGACAGATTGCTTGCCATGATTGTTTCCATGTCTCTAGGTATCATAGGTGTTCATCTGCAGCAGCATAGGTACAATGGTTTCCAAGAGAGAGGAGTGGAAGAAACCTTTCAGAGCACACTTGAGGAGGCAGTCGATCGAGTGTCTATGGACTTGCCTACCCACGAAGACATCAATTTGTTCGTAGACAAGGACATCAAGATATGACGACAACAACATCACAATGAGCAGCATCATGAACAATAGCTAGAGGAAGCATATCAGATGCAACGAATGCAAGAGGAAGGTTGTTGAAAACACAGAGGCAGAACAAAGTTGCAAGCTCAAGCAGATCCACTTCTAGTGAAAGCAACTTTGGAGACTTAGGCTATGAAGTGATGGCACGACATGAAGATCATGCGAACACAGAGAACGGAGTAGATAAGGAGTTGCATGTGCTCAAGAAACAACTCAAGGAAGAACAAAATCTGCATAGAGAAGAGAATAAGTTGCATCAAGAACATCTATAATAGTGGGTGAAACATGCACTCATAGATGAGACTGCTCTCGTACAAGTTAAATATACATCCCAGCAGCTAGCACGGAGGAGAAATGGTGAGCAGTGTTGTTGATCACATGCAAGGGAATTTAGCACCATGCATGTCATCGTGCACATGCATGCGGTCTCACCCATTTCAGCACACTCACCGGGGCAAAGACAAGAAGCAAGTCCAATTGGAGTTGAACATGTAGTTGACAGTTGATGCGCATGACCACCAGCACACACTACAAGATCAACACGGACACTATGCATCAATGTGTTGCCAGTTCAACTACACCCAAGAAGACCATGTGCATGTTGGCAGACGAGTTGGATGGAGGGGCCACATCAATGCACCTGGATGCAACAGAGGCAAGAGTTCACTTCAACAAGATTTCACCATGGAGCACATGCACACCATTAGGGATGGCCAAGCTTGGCATCAAATCACCACCTTCACCATCACAAGCATGTCAAAGAGTTGGTCTCACCACAACGAAGTGAGTGTCAGTGATGTCCTGCATGGCTTTCTCAAGCCATTTTGTCTCACATGGGCACATGTGCATTGTAATGTAACGTCTTGTCAAGTGGAAGTTCAAGTGTCGATAGTTGGATGTAACATCCATAGAGTAGATGAAGAGTCATGAGGGTAGATGAACTGCCACAAAGGGGAATGTCAAGGGTCACCTCACCCTTTGCTATAAATAGAACCTCTTAACTCATTGTAAAGGCTTTTGGTCAGCCAAGCTTCCAATAAGACTATCTTGGGGAGAGCTTGGAGAGTATTGTAACAAGCCTTGGCTTCTACACTATGCAGAGCTAGTACATCTCTTTGGAGGAGAAGGTAGTTGTCACTATAACGTTCCGCTATCGGAACTAGTGGTTAGAAATGGATGTATTGTATGACTGGAACTTACACTTCTTAATATAACAAGAGCTAGCACATTTCATGCATATGTTGTATTGTATTCTATGTTATGTGGTTTACTCTAAATGATATATGTGGTTGTTTGCTTACACATGCATGTATAGCTATCTGTGTATGTATGTATGAATATTTCTGAAATTTGTTGTTGGTTTAACCATCAATTTGGATTTCCTGCTAACTTTCATTCCATGTTGTGATGCATCTTCGCTCATGTGTTCCCTTATTAACTGCGTGCTATCATAGGTTTCCAAGGGGTGCACTCATCTCAACCCTCGTGTGTTAGAACCTCTCATGCACCTTCCTTGGCTCACTACAGTTGTCACATCCTTGCTACCAACAGAGTTATCTTACTTGTCTCTATGCGAAGTCACGGTCAAGGAATTACCATACGACCCATTTCTTGGACTCCTACATCAAACGACCCGAGGTCTAATTGGGACTTCTTACTGGGGAGATCCCTTTACATGTTGGTGGGTCCAACACCGTCAACAACTTCATAGTTTCTATTGTCATGACATTTATAGAAGCACCTAGATCAATTAAAGTTTTAGGAACTGAAAATTTTATTAATTAAAATGGTAACCATAGGTATCCCTGGATCAATATATTTTTTAATTGTTGATTTTTCAGACATGAGACTAGCTAGTTTTCCGATGACTTGAATTGTGGGTGGATCTCTTTTCTTTCTGTCAGTTTTCTTAATACATAATTCCTTTGTTGTTTTTGTGTAAATTGGAATATCTTTGATGGCTTGCAATAAAGGAATTATGACATAAGAATTCTTTAATTCATCTATGATATCAAATTCAGGAAGAGAAATTGAAGCTTTCTGATCAACTAACCTTTCTGGGAAAGGTGGTGTTTGATTCATAATAGTTTTTCTTTTTTGAATTTGATTCCTTGGATTATACTTTTCAGATTGTTCTCCTTCTTCAATTTGTTCTTCTATGATTGGTGGAGAATCTTTTTGGAGAATTTTTCTTAACCTGAAGTGGATATCCTGAATAGGAAGAAAAGAATATGTAGGAAATAATGTTGTTTCTTCCACATTATAGGCTTTCCTCTCCACTTTGTTACTCGAATTTGCTACTGGCTGAGCTAGTAATTGTGTTGGTCTGGGTGGTGGTTGGTTAGAAGGTATCTGAAGCTGTTGAGGTTGAGTTAGTGCAGTAATTGATTGTTGTGTGAATGGATTTGATTGAGGGGATTGCTGGAATTGTCGATATGGAACTGATTGTTGAGGATATGGCTTTTGATATGACTATTGGGGATAAGATTGATATTTTTGAGGGTAAAATTTTTGGGTAGGTTGGGCTCCATAAGCATAGCCTCACCAACTTTGTGAAGGTTAGTTTTGGTTTTGCTGACGAGGCCAAACCTGCCATGGCATAGGAGTATTCCATGAATTTCGATACCCAAAATTCTGGGGATTTTGTTGAGGAAACTATTGAGATGTGTTGGCATTATGATACATATGTTGTACTTGATGGAAACCCACTCATCTCAGATGATAAATTATATTGCAGCAAAGTTCACAGAATTTTATGCAGAGAAAGGTTTATTTCATGTGGAGAAAAGTTCACAAAATTTTATGCAGAGAAAGTTTATAAAAGTTTATTTCATGTGGAGAAACGTTCACGGAATTTTATGCAGAGAAAAGTTTATAAAAGTTTATTTCATGTGGAGAAAAGTTCACGGAATTTTATGCAGAGAAAAGTTTATTTCATGTAGAGAAAAGTTCACGGAATTTTATGCAGAGAAAAGTTTATTTCATGTAGAGAAAAGTTCACGGAATTTTATGCAGAGAAAAGTTTAGTTCATGTGGAGAAAAGTTCACGGAATTTTATGCAGAGAAAAGTTTATTTCATGTGGAGAAAAGTTCACGCATTTTCATGGTTGGTTCATGGTATTAGTTCGACAGTTTTTGATCCTATGGTTTTGGTCCATGGTATTTCATCCAAAAGTGTTGATCTCACGCACTTTCATTGTTGGTTCATGGTATTAGTCCGATAGTTTTTGATCCTATGGTTTTGGTCCGTGGTATTGCATCCAAAAGTGTTGATCCCGAGTATTGGGTTCATGGTATTGTGAAAGGCCTAAGACTATAAAAGAGGAAGGCGATCATTTGGCAAAACATCATCTGAATTGTTATTGAATATCTGGTAAAGTGCTAGATCTGGAATACTGTGATTGGGTTATGGTGCAGATCTGGATCTGAAGAGGGATCTCAACGGTTGATGGAGAACAAGATCTAAGGATAGATCGGGATCAAATGGTTTGAAATGAACTATCTCTATATATTTGATTATGCTTATTCTAGATCTATATACTGACGCTTGTAATGATCTGATTTGGGTATAACTTAAGTTTGAAATCGCTGCAAGTCATGTTTGAATATTTATTTGTACGCGGGTTGGCTTTGGTGTAAGCGCGTATGTATGCAGGTTTGGTTCATTGTAGTAGCATATACAATTTGAGCTATGATATTTGAAGTCACAGGTGGTTCTGGTTGTTGATGGGTTCTGATGATAGTTTAAAGGTGTCAGTATTCTGCATATCCTGTTTGGTTGATTGTGTTTAGCTTCAGTATTGATGGATGAGAACTAATATTGGATCAGGATCATAATGACTCATATTTATGTGATCTGATGGACTAGATCTGGGTGCTAACACATATATTATCCTTGTATATGTATTGATCTGGTGTTTGGGTGATTCAAAAGATTGATTGATTATGTGCTTCAATGATATTAATTGGTCCAGTATGAAAATTGGATGAAACGTGGCCTTTCAGATTATGTGTTGTGCTTCAGGAGTATCCAGTCTGAAAATGTATGAAACGTGGTACCTGGAGGAGAGAATATTGTAGGTCAGCACCTACGTACTAGTATCTAAGCTAGTACAAGAGCTAAAGGAAATCTTTGGAGCATTGTAGCAGGTAGTAGCCTACGTACTAATAAATGGATCAACTAGTACAAGAGCAAAGGGGGTGGTAGCTCCCATACTAGTATAAGGCTGCACCAGTACAAAATATTGTAAAAGGATTTTTCTTATTAAGAAGAAGATTGAGATGACTTGCAGCAGG
>APFE030464288.1:6249-41347 GCA_000404065.3 Pinus taeda | reverse complement strand
TTAGTTAGTTAAGTAGATTAATATTAATTAATAAATAGTTTGTTAAATGATTAGTTTAATTTATCATTAGCAATTAAATTAAAATTAATTAGAGACTAATTCAGGGTTAGATTTTTAATTAAAACTCTGATTTTTAGCCCAACAACAGAATTTCCATATTTACACCAGATTTGACTCATAAACTTTGAAAGCTCATAGATTGAGTTTTACTTGGCCAAATCGGGCCCAGCACGGCTCATTCGAAAGATAAAATCAAGGATAAAATTTCTGAGGAGATTTCATTAATAAATTTAATCATTTATTGGGTCGAAAATCAGGCAGAAGATCAAGCTCTGAATTTCTAAAACAAAATCAATTTTCTGAGTTATTTTCTGCATTTTCAATTATCCAAGCCTCTTCTAATTGCAAAACCATTTGTCAATGATATCCTTGGCCAATTAAAGCATTCCAGGCGTCAATAGGAAGCTTACATTTTATTTTCAATTATTTATTTAATTGTATTTGATTGGATTTGTTTTAAATGCCAGCAATGATATTTTGATTTTATTGTTGCACTTTAATTTATTTTGATTTCTTCTTGCAGGAAAACAATGGAAGAAATATGGAGAAAATGATCTCAGTCAATAAGAATGCTCCAGCAATTGAAGATTAGAATTTTTGAGAAAATAAAATTGGATTGGACAGATTTCTCTTCAACAAACTTTACTCTCAAGAATTCCTTTGCAAATGTTATAAATAGCAGATTGCAGAATGGAATAAGGGTTGCTCTCCTCTGCAATTCTGAAATTCTAAAAGCACTTTTGTAATAGGGATTTAGAGTTGTAGGTGGGAGGAGTAGAATCTCAGATCTGGAGATTATTGAGGTTTTTCGTTTACATCCTGAGTTATGTATAATGAACAAAGTTTGCACTATTGTAACTCTACTTTTGAAAGCAGAAGCCCAGGCATTGTAAAGGACTATTAGAGACCGGAGCTGGAGAAATGGATTTAATAAACTGGTATTTCGAATATTATTGTTTTAAATGCTGGTTTCATTTTATGATAACAGGAATGGTGTCAACTTACTTACATATTTGTGCACTTTTGTCGGTATGGGTAATTTGCTTCTATTTTTTGTTGTTATTTATCTCTGCTCTTATGGGTTGAATTCTGATTTCTGAGTAATTATTTACTCATAAATCTGTCTTTTAGTGTTGGATTAATAAATAGTGATATGTTGTGAACTTCTTCCGCATATTATTGTCTAAAAATTCAAGTTACTGATTAACTTATCAATCTCACTTTGTGAACTTCTTCCTGAGTCTTGTTGATTGATTATTTCAGTTAAAAGGTCTTAATAGGATGTGTTTGGTATCCATAATGTCATTTAATTGAACTATTTAATTAACTTGATATTAATTATAAACGAGACATTTAAGTCTCAATATTTTAAATACCTGCTCTTAGTTAGGTTAGATCTATATCTGCCTAAATGAGATAGGATTAGGATAGTTTCTTTTGCTTGCATCTTAGCATAAGTTTGCATTTAGATTAATTCCTGCATTCTTTCAAGTCCTCTTTCCAAAGAGGCAAACTTTAGTAGTGGATTGGCTGAGCCCTAAATCAGCTTAAGGATCACTTTCTTGCCTGATCAGCTAGAAGGATGATCTGATGTCTCTTTTCCATTGGTGAATGAAAGTCATATTTTGAAGCCATTGGAGATTGAGAGAAGGTAACTGGACCTAGTTGAACCAATCGGAGCCACCATTCCAAAAGGAAAAGGAGATGCTAACCAAGGTCCGAACCGGGTGGTCTCCCCCATGTTGTTGCAGTGATTTTCGAGGCTTCAACACGACTATATTCAACAATTCCAATGAGGCTTCTCAGAAGGCCCGAAGGAGGATAGTTTTCAAAATGTCTTTATCCAGGTCGAAGTGACCTGACCTCTGCAATGTGTATTTGAAGCATTCCACGCAGTCTTCCATATTTTCGTCCTCTTTCTGTATAAATTTAAAAAGCTATTCTTTAATATCCCAAGATTTACAATAGTATTGGTATTTCTCCAAGAAAGCAGTTCTCATTGCTTCCCACGTGGTGATAGACCTTCCCCCAAGACTCATAAACCACCACAGGTCTATCCCTTTTAGCGTAGCAGGAAAAATTTTTAATTTTTGAGCATCTGTTATGTGATCATACCCTCGGCACACAATGTCAAATTCAAACAAAAGTGTGTCAGGGTCTTCTGAAGTAAGCCCATGGAAACTAGGTAAAGTTGTTAAAGGGATGGGCTTTGTTGGTGCACCACTTCCCAAATCCCCAATTGGAAAGTCAATAATAGAGGTTGTAGGTGCCATGAATATCCTCCAATACTTACTAGGGATTTCAGTTGGCTCCGCAAGAAGGGTTTTTATCACAGGGGTTCGAGTTGCCTTAATAGTGCTTCCTCTATCCTTTGGTGATATAAATGTTTCTACAATCTCTCCCCCCCTGTCACCGTGGCTGGACCCTTTGGATCTCCTCTCTGCAATTTCTTCTTCCCTACTAGGATGGGATGGACAGTTCCTCTGGATGCTTTACTTGTAACTTCTTCTTCTTCTATTGCAAGCAATGGGATTCCTTTAGTAGGCGTACTGTTGCTTGTCTCTCCAGCTGATGGAAGGGTCTGTTGTATTGAACTGGCAGAGGGTGCTGTGAACAGCACTGGTTAATCTACAGATTATCCCTCTGATTTTGTTCGTGCACCTGGCCTCATGGTTGCATGGGGAGATGCCTCCGACTCAGCTTTTGCAATGATTTGTTGGATGTAGGTGTTCCTTCCCAAATCATGTCTTCCTTTCTTTGGGGTTCTCCCTCTACCCCTTTTATTTGGCTCTCTATTCATACAAGTTAGTGTGGCGACAAAAATCAAACCACTATGCTTAAAGCTTGGAGTAAGGTGTCAAAAGACCATTCCCTCCCTAGGACGAGAGATTGCTTTGAAGAGAGGGTTGTTGACGACAAAAAAAAGAAAAAATACAGGAGCCTAGGGTTCAGGACCTGGAGCAGGGCGTCAAAAGACTCCTCCCTCCCTAGAACAAGACCTTAATCAAGAAATAACACACACATGAGAAAACCATAATACTTCAAGACCTAAAGTAGGGCGTCAGAGGGTCATTCCCTCCTCAGGGTGAGATATTGGGTTTCTCAAAATCAAAATAAAAATGCAAGAAAAATCTAGGCTTAAAACCTGGAGCAGGGTGTCAAAAGACTCCTCCCTCCCTAGGGCAAGAGATCGGCCCTACTAAAACAAGAACAATAAAAATTCAAAATAAGCGAAGTACCTACGCTTAGGTCCTGGAGCAGAGTGAGAAAGCTCGTTCTCTCCCTAGGACAAGAGATTGACCCTCTGGTTAACACAGATCGTGTCTTGCACCTCATTAGCCTCCCCAGCAATGGCGCCAAAATGTTGGTGTCGGTGTATGAATAATTTATCCAATCCTTTTCCTACATTAATGTATCAATCTAGGTGCATATTCTTTTCAAGGCAACATGCAAGGTATATGCAGGGGCAAGGTTACGATCTGCCCTCAACCAAGGGTTCGTGATTGGAAATCAAAACATTGCTAAGATAGAAGTAAAACTCAACTACATAATGTAAAAAGGTATCCACAGTTATCTAAGAGATCTATAGCAGTAATAAGAAATAAACACAGCAAATAGAAAATACATACAACCCAAGGAAACATGCAGCACCTGATCAAAAGAGCGGGCTTGTTGGGTTGGGTTATATTCTTTCCATGACTAACCTACGTAGTGAATCGAGGGGTTAGAGGGGGGGCGTAGTCCCCCCTTCATTACACTGATTGTGCAGCGGGGGGGTCATAGGGGGTGGGAAGCCCCCTTGCTGGGGGTTGGGGGGATGAGCACCCAAAAAATTAAATAATTAATAAAATAAAAAATAAAAAATAAAAAAATTCGACCCTATATTAGGTTGGGCGAACCTACCTATGTTTTTCGTCCATGGTTTGTGACGCAATGGTTTTCGGTCCATGGTATTGGATGCTTCGGCATGTATAAATATGTATTGTAACATTGAAAGGAACATAATGAAAAATCAAGCTGGTAGTCCCGATTTTGGGATCTAGTGGGAAAATCTTTGTGTATATGTGTTTTATGTGTTATGCTCTCGCATTGTTTATTTTCTGTGTTTTAGAATTCTTATGCTGGTAATTTCTGTACAAGGTTAAAACCTACAGGGCCGAGCTCTTTGATCAGGGTTGCATTACTCACAGCGAACGATAGATCAGCACAAGGGTTATATCTTATTAATCTGAATAATGTTGTTACAATATCATTTGTGGTCCCCTTAATATAGGAATGACCCATCTTTTATACAATACAAAGAAGAATAATTCTTCCCGAAACTTGGAAATTGTATGCCCAAAGATATACATTAGTTGTATCATAGCACTAGAGCCGAGAGAACCAAGAATGGGAATGGTCAAAAATGGGTTGAGAGCAGCTGCAATCAGCTATGCTATTTGTCATAGTCGATCAGCTGTTGTGAATCGCGGAACTGCTATGATATGCTGCGCGGTCAACACATGTACTCCATAATCTGCAGTCATCACAAGTTTTAGTGATTTGTATAGGTAGAAACCTTCGTGACTCTACTTTATTAATTAAATATCCCAAGAGACGATAAAGGGGAATTGCCTCATAATGTTACACAGTAAATATATGTGAATGAATGCAAAAAGGGTGAAAAGAGGAGTAGAAATGCAGGGAAAAGATAGGCCAATTTGGTGCCCAACAGTGTTCAGGTAGTTGAAACTTCCTATGAGTTGTCTATACTTCATTGTATCCTCAAATTCTTTTCCTTCATTGGATGTGAGGTTTAAGTTGTGTTCCATTCGAATAGTCAAAGTATTGTACTCAATCATGCCAAACTTGTTCAGCAGATATCCAATGTACTTCTTTTGAGAGAGGAATATAAACTTCGGATGTTGAGTTACTTCAATACCAAGATAGTAGTGAACATAGCCCAAGTTTTCCATTTCAAAACATTTCCTCGATTCTTTCTTTATGGATGTGATGTAGTTGTCATTGTTCCCTACCATCAAAATATCATCTACATACACCACAAGATATACAATCGTTTTTCCAACTTTCTTGACAAACATAGTTGCATCATCAAGATCATAATGTTAGAAATTGAGTTTCAGAAGATGCTCAGTCAATTTCTCATACCAGGCTCGCGGTGCTTGCTTAAGGCCATACAAGGATTTTACAAGCTTCAAACTTTATGTTCTTGAACCTTCACAACAAGTCCTTCTAGTGGGACATAAAAACATTATCTTTCAGATCTCCATTCAAAAAAGTAGTGTTTACATCCATTTTATGACCTTCCAACCATTCTATGTTGCCAAGGCAAAGACTGTCCAGATGGTCTCCCATTTTGTTGTTCGGGGGGGGATTATCCTCATAATCGATCCCTTCCTTTTATGCAAAACCTTTTGCCACAAGCCTGGATTTGTGCTTGTCAAGTGATCCATCTACTTATACTTGTTTCTTAAGACCCACTTGCAGCCAATTATTTTGGTTCCCAATGGAGGATCAACAAGCTTCCAGGTGCCATTCTTTATCAAGGCATCATATTCTTTCTGCATCACTTCTTTCCATTCATAACGATAAGTGGATTCTTTGAAGGAATTTGGTTCAAAATATGTAGAGACATTCAGTTCAAAATCATAAGAAACATCCATATCAACCAGTGAATCAAGATTGTCTACATCTCGATTTTGTTTGGTTGAGCTTCTTGTTCCTGTCTTTCCATCCTCATCAATACGTACACTTTCAAGTGTTTTTGTCAGCCATTTTGGAGGACCTTTCTGAGATGGCCTAGGTTTCTCAGTTGGTTGATTTGGGGTTGAATCAAGATTTAGTCTCCCAATTATGTCAATCACATCACTCAATATGTCATCAGTGGTTGGAGCTTCATGCGGGGGAGAGAGTGCTTCAGAAGAAGATTCCACATATTGATCTAGTATAGGAATCCCCCCTTCAAGATGTGGAATCTCATAATCGAACTCTTGAAAATATTTTGCATGTATGAATCTATCTAATCGATCAAGTTGTCACTCAACAACATTATCAGTATTGGAAGATTCAAGAACGATCACATCTCTAGATATTATAAACCTCTTATTGACTTCATCATAGAGACGGTATGCTTTGGAGGTATTTGAGTACCCGAAGAAGATATATTTGAGACTCTTTGCACGAGTTTTTTTTTTTTTTTCCTTAGGTATCAAGGCATAACAGGTGGAACCAAAACCCTGAGATGCCTCACCAAAGGAATGTAACCATGCCACATTTCATAGAGAGTCTTGTTTTTATAGCATTAGATGAACACCTATTCTTTATATACAAAGCACATAGAAATACATCATCCCAAAACAGTATTTTAACATTCTTGAAAAAAATCATGGAACGTACCATATTTAAGATTGTCATGTTCATTCTTTCACCTACTCTGTTATGTTGGGGATTATCAGGCACGGTTGTTTAATGTTTGATCCCATGTTGGCAAAAATATTTTTCAAATTCATTTGATGTATACTCTTTTCCATTATCAATACAAATAGATCCAATATGAGCTTGTGCATCATTTTCAATCCAAACATGAAAGTTCTTAAATGTTTCAAAAGCTTCAGATTTGTTCTTCAATAAATAAACCCCTACACATTTTGGTGTAGTCATCAATAAATGTCATCATATATTTATTACCAATTGCAGAAGGAATAGGCATTGAGCCACACAAATCCAAATGAATGAGTTCAAGTTTTCTATGTGCTCTGAAATGAAAATCATGAAAATATTGTTTATTGTGCTTTCCTAAGATAGAAGCATCACATTGCTTAAGTTTCCTAGGAATAGTAGGAAAACCAGTAACACCATTTTTCTTCAACAAACGGAGATTGTCATAGTTCAAGTGTTCAAATCTAGCATGACATAAAATACTTGATGGATATGTGCCTTCATCATATTGAGAACTGTATGAAAAGTTGAGTGCACGAGCATAGGTTCCTTGTAGCTTCATTAGTCTTTGTTATTCTATTCCAGCCTGACAACTGAGTGATATGATGTTATTTTACCTCAACCTTGCCATCAAATATGTGAATGGAGTGTCCTTGTTGGCAGATGTGGACCAAAGACAACAAGTTTCTCCTTAACTCCGGAAGGTATAAAACATCATGTAGAAGAAATTTTGGAAGACCAAGCAGTTTGAGCATGATGGTGCCAAGCCCTGATGGCTTGAATTTTGACTTGTTTTCAAAGTACACTGCTCCATCAACATTATCAGTGAATTCTTCAAAAAAATATCTCCTGAAAGTCATGTGGCAAGTTGCTCATGAATCAAGCAACCAAGCATATTTCCATGAAGAAAGTGAAGTATCGAATAAGTCTTTAGTTAATCCAATGTTGTAATGTGTCACAATATAATGAGTGGGCTCAAGTGCTTTTCCTTTCCCTTTTCAGGTGTTTTACCTTCTCCTTCATTACTTTCCTGCTCAATTATGTCCCAAGGAAGCTTACATCTGGAAGCATCATGTCCATCTCTCTTGCATCGTCTGCAATGAATATCATATATTTCTCCTTGGAAAAGTCTACACCCCTGCCTCTAAAATGATTCATTCCTCTTCAATGACCTCTTCCTCTAGAAGAATATAGTGCATGATTCTTCTCTTTTTGTGCAAGGCACATAGCTTCTTCAGTGGACTAAAGAGTTCTCTTCTTCTCAAAATCCTTCCCTCTCTCAGCAAATTTCTTCTTAAGGGAGTCAAAGGTAATCTCCTTAAGGTTGCCACTTGCTTGCAATGACTCAAGATAATGTGAATAGGTGGGATATAGTGCCATGACATAAGCTATGAGAGGAATGTTTATTTCAACCACGAGGGCTTCATTGGAGGAGCAATACCATACCACGTGGGTTCATATTGGGGGATATTTATTGAGGAAAAAATGACATAATATATTGGGTGATATATAGGGGGTAGAGGGTTTTTATATTGGCAGGTATAAAAAATGGAACCCAAAGTTAATGAAAAAAAATAAATGGGTATAAAAAATGTTAAATGAAAAAATGGATACCTCCAATATCTAGTGAAAGTAGGGGTTTTTAAATTAGAAAGGTGTATTGAGTTCATATTGGTAAGGGGTTAAACAATGTGTTTTTTAGAGGTAATTTCCAATATGTAGTCAAATTAAGGGTATTGTTTAATATGCCACAAACGCACATGATATGTATGAGATTCATTGAGTGAAGCCCCTGTGATTTCAACACTAGTGGATTTTATGTCATGCATAATGTATCTTACTTTTGATCTTAAAGCAAGAGGGCCATCATTTTTCAACTCAAGATTGAACAACTTCAAGTTCAGATTGTGAGTCATACAATTCCTTCAACTTCTTTAAGGCTTCAAAAACATTTGAAAATGGAGAAATATGGCGACTCACCTCTTCATTTACTAACATTGCAATCAAGGCATAGGCCTTGTTGTTCTTATTTTCCCAAATAACAAGTTTCTTATCTAAAGTGTGCTTTCCAAGTACATTGTCTCCTCTCTCACAAATCCTTTTCCACAACTCATTGAAAATAAAAGTGTGTTTGTCTTCTCAGACAACTTATGGTATTTCTCTTTGCCAATGAAAACTACTCCCATGACAGAGATTAAAGAGTGCATTATATATGAAAAAACTAACTCAAAAATTATCCAAACTCTCACTACTACTTACACCATATATTAAACATTCTCCATAATACCATACATATTATTTCATAATAGGAGAACTCAACCAACTCAATGTATGGCTTTAACATAAATTATGGTATTCCATATATTGTCATCACACTATACCACATATACATAACTCAACACATGGACTTTCCATATTCTATATATGTTATATGTAGCGTCTTCTTTTTTTCAAGACTACTCAACATAAGCATGGAAAGGAATGATTCTCGGTCTTTTATGTAGTAACTATTCCAAACAACACCATACAATTTAGCATACCATTTCCAATATGCAAACAAATCCAGGTCTTGAGACAACGTTCACTGTCAGGCACAAACCCTCAGATCAATTTCACAAGAAGTCACCAGATCCCTATTTCTCGTGCTCAAATCTTCAACCCATCCTTAGCCTGACCAATATAACCCAGCCTTGCCCGTCTTTCGATTGCCTTTGACGTCAATGGAACCAAGATAGATTCAGTACGAAAACAAGTATCATAGATAGCAAGGCAGAAGCGACCGATAATTCAAACCGTGGAATGTGCATTGGAAGATCAGCGATGGAGAATTAATTCCCTGGAACGTCAATTAACGAAATTGAAGAAAACATATGAGAAGCAAATTTCTACGCTGCGTGGTGAAAATCTTGGATACCCAGACGAGGAAGGGGAGGATAAACAATTCTCATCTCACGGAAAACGACACAGGCATCATTGAAAATGGAAATGTGGTATGATATCAAATGTCTCCAAAAGGTCGGACCAGCGTTCAGAGGGAGAACGAGCAAGGAGGATCCGAAGAAATCAAATGTGAAGTTTTGAGACAGAGAATCGACAGAGCATTCAGTGCACAGCGCAAGGAATCAAAGACAAGTTTTATGTCAAGGGAGAGAGGAGTTACAAGTAACAGAAATCTAAAAATAGGGGTTGGTTTTGATACTATGTCAAGGGTAACACCACAAATTAATTTGTCTTATTACATTACTCAGTACATGAATATATATATTAGCGGAGATTCTTGGGATTCCAATTCCAAAGTCTTTAACTAAAACTATTTACAATAATCTCAATCCTTTCGGATTAGGTGTTAACAACACTCCCTTGTCAAAAATCATCCCTAAGGCAATGCTATGCAGAAATAGGATAACAAACGTTGACCTTCTACAAAAATCCAAAGCATTGTGAAAGTGTTGGGGGCCTAAAACCAATATTCCCTCATAAGGGTGGTGACTCCTCAGCGTATAAGCAGATGGATTCAAACAAAAACAATGCAGTGTATACCATGACATAGGAATATAACCAGAAAAATGGGCAGCTCTTCTCTCGACCACCCTCAATCTCATCGTACCTTTTTCACCTTGTGGTTGATCCCATACATTTATAATCATAGAGGAGAGGGGAATGACGCAAGGTGGGAAAACCATTTACTTGCCAGAGCAGGACACGGAAAGAACAAGCGTTGGTGTTGGCGCGCTTGTTAGGAAAAACATTCCCCGCCTGTTGCAGCCTACCATTAATGAGCTTAGAGCATACATCACCAAAACCCATGGATAAATGAGTCAACCCCACTATATATACATCGCCCATTATTACAGGCAAAACCAAGGATACAATGAAGAAATGAGACTCAAACTTCCACTAGACCCCGTCCATTTATGAGGAAGCAACTTTAAACCCATGGATAAATGGGTCAACCCCACTATATATACATTGCCCACTATTACAGGCAAAACCAGGGATACAATGAAGGAATGAGACTTAAACTTCCACACTCCTCCACTAGACCCCACCCATTTATGAGGAAGCAACTTTAGTCTGTAGCATTCGTTCTAAAGACCATTGTCATCACACGTATTAAAAAGGAGACAAATGGTGATGATAGCACACATTTCAAACTAAATGCAATGTGTTTTTCGTTTTCACCCCATCTAGGAAATTAGATCAAAGTTTATTCAAGGTATAGTTGGAGGTGGAAAATAGATTTATGACTATTGAGTCCAGAGATTTATTCTACATCCCAGTTTGATGTGTAACTTGTAGTCTATTAGTCATCAAAATTGAATGAAATTTTGCTCATATCTCCTAAAATAAAAATTATAAAAAATCTAAAACAAAACTTATACAACACATTTAAATAATATCCACTCATACAAAAATTACAGTTGAAAAATTAGATCCTCTCCACTAATGTTAAATTCCTTATTTAATAAATCTATACTAATTAAATAAATACAAACAACCAAAAACATCATGTCAAAAAGCAAAAGCATAGCACCAAGAGTTTAATGTAATCCCGATAAAGAAAAAAGGAAATTTATACGTAACACTTGGAGCCTATGCAATCATGAAACTCCGTCAATGCTCGACAATATTTCAGTTGGCTGAACTACAGAGATAATTATAACACTTAGAACGTGAATGTAATTAGCTAGTGATCGAACTACAAGATCTGCTCTATCAAGGTATTCCAAGGTCCCAGTAATGCAATAAAACAGGTTAAGTAATTTGATGGAAATAACCTTCAGAAAATCGCTTAGATATGCCGTACTTTTTTTCGACCTCATGCAGTTTATTTTCTAAGTTTACAGTATCACTTGTTTGGATTTATTATTTTTTAAGCACTATCAAAATATGAGTTTAATGATGGCAATTTGTGTGACAAAAGTGATCAGATACCGTGCATTAATCTACAGCATTGTTGAGTGGGTCTATTGAATGTCATCTACATGGTTTTGTTTAAAACATTTTCATTATGAATATTGCCTCAAAGATTGCTGCCCTTGCCCTTGTTGTATACTTATGACACTTTCATAATTCTAGCGTATTGGCTCTGGGACATCCAATCAATCCAAGCAATGCTTGGAAAAAAAATAGAATCTGGTATCTCACATGTATCCCAAGATAAATTCGGCCACAAATTGTGTTTTCAACACGTCAAAAACCAGTCATTTAGGGTAGTACATCAGACACAATTCCATGAAGCAAGGGATGACACCAAATGAGAATCAAACCATTAATATGCAAAGGACAATAGTATGTTCAATCTAAAACTTTCAATGCCATTTATTATTAAGAAACTACGTGTCAAATGTGAAGGAGTGCCACACAAGTAGTGTGTGTAAAAAATGAGAAAAGTGCTATGTTATCACCAGAATACCATTCCACTGTTTGCAACAGGATTACCAACAGCAACGGCTTCCCAATGATAATCAGTTCAGCATTTAAGCACCGAGAGCACGTACAAATGATATAATATTCTCCAATATTTCACCTTTACGTATAAATTCTGCAATGAACCAATGACGAAATCGTCTGGTCAATGTGAGCACGTACAAATGATATAATATTCTCCAATATTTCACCCTGATGTATAAATTCTGCAATGAACTAATGACGAAACCGTTAGGTCAAAGAGCTACTGTATGGACGCTGGCGAATTGTACCAACTAAAATAAGGATGTTCTGTAAACCAAAATTCAGTACAAGATAGATCCGAATCTAGATGAATACAATGATAAATAGGATCAAACATTAAATAACCTAGATGGAATGATAGTGAACTTAAAACGCCATATGACAACATACATTTGATTTGCAGCATAATTTTTTTATATTTTTTAGTTTTGGTTATATATAGATTGACTGGAATCAAATATCAAGGGATTGCAAAGATTAGAATCATAGAGAAATTAAAAAGGGGAAAAGGATGTAGAAATTTTAAGTTTTGAATCGTTGGAAATGAGATCACTATCACTAGTATTTTAGGGTTATGATTTTTCTTTCTTCTGGTAAAAGCTACTAACGAACGTGCATAAGTTTTTTCTTCCACTTAGATTCGAAAGGAAAGAATCACCTTGAGATCAAGGTTAGTTTTTAAAAAATAAGTATAATAAATAATCATAGCTAAATAAAGTAGTTCTCTAAAAAAAATTACCACAAAATAGGACAACCTATAGATGTTTCTACTAAATAACAAAATAGGACAACTTATAGATGTTTCTACTAAATAATAATAAAACTATAGTACATTCTAAAATGCCAAAGAGTATAAATAAATCTTACCTTTGGTGGTTTCCACCTTTTCCATGACTCTTTGTTGCTTCAAGAATAGTGTTGTTAGATCTCCCTTATGAACTATTAAAAAAAAGACTTGCAAAAGCCTAAAGAAGGGTAGCCAAAGTGAAAAAGTAGATCATCCTCTCTTTATTATCCAATTATTTGAAATGAAGAAAAATCCCTCCTTATATAGAATGGAGCTCTTCACCTTCATAAAAAATTATAACCAGTGGGCTCAAAACCATCACCAATGAAGTATTTCAAAAAATCCCTTAGAAGGTGGGTGCATTAGACATCAATCATCCATAAGGTTGTCCCTTCTTCAAATTAATGTTTTCATTAGCCATGGATACAAATTGGATGTAGGGATCAACCTTCTTCAATGTTGGTGCTAATGTGTCCAAGTGGATAGGTGATGTGGTAGGCTTCTTTGAAATCAACAATGAAATCTTCAATTGGAGTGTTGATTATAATGTGAGTGTTTAGGTGATGTAAACCTTAATAGTTCCTTCCAACTTAGTTTATTCATTTACCTAATATCACTTATAAAATACCATCATAAACCCCTATAAATGGCATCAACTCTTAGGAAAAAGTATGCTTCTGAGGGAACTAAATTAGGGCATGCTAAGTGATGATTATGGTAGTGAATGAAAAGGGGATCCCTCGTGTCATAGAGATTTTTATCTTTCATCATTTTCCTTGTCCAATATTCAAGAGCTAAGGCATTTTCTTTCACTTTTGTATATGCCTATTAGAGGGAGCTTGGAGCATTGACTTTACATTCCTCCACTTCATATAATTACCGCTTTTTTAATTTATTCAAATATTTGGTTCATTAAACATGTCCCTTTTATTTAGATATGTTTTATATAATTCAAAGACTAGGGGAGAGCCTCAAGTGAGGTGGCATTCACTCAAGCTTCATTTTTTTAATTTAACATTAATATTCACCTATTTTCCCCTGTAGATATTATATAGAAAATTTTGGGTCTTTCTTTATTCAATTAAGTGTTCATATGTTTTCTTTTTCATATAGTCCTTTAATGGTGGTCTTTGAGAAGCCAAGCATGAAGCGAGGTAGATTATTTTTTATGATTGGAATGGAAATGAAGGGAAACAAGGAAGAGGGTGTCGTGTATGTTAGAGACATGGAGATTCGCTTTATCTAATCATCTAGTAGCACAACTTGACCATGGGAGATGGCACGCTTCTAAAGGAAAACTATATCTAGTCATAGTAAGATGAAGCACACCAATAAATTATACGTTGTGAAATTTTTGTAAGTCCTACTTTAGTAAATATCACTATCATCGCCCACTAAAGGTCACAACACCATCCAATTCATGTTTACATCATCAACAATTTGCATGGGAACATGATTGCGTCTTCCATCAAAAACTAAGGAAACATCTAATGTATCATGGTTAAGTAGACACGTGGATGTGAATGAGAATTTGAGTGAGTAATCAGGATGAATTAGGAACAATTGTGGGTAAATATATCATGTAAGCAATTATATCACCCTCATAAGAGTGTGTCTCTACAAGTGTTACCATGAAGGATAAATGGGATACTTGTTATGTGTGGATTTGATCTTTAATTCTACATTTATAGCTTATGTTGATAACTATGGAAGATAAGGTGGCTAGGGATGTTGGAATCATGATTTTCATTACACCAAAACTCGCTAGTGTTAGCAAACAAATGCATCGCCAGAGTTAACGAATCATTGAGAGGCAGTTAAGCACATGTCGCGAAACATAGGAAGCGTTGGACTATCCAATGCCAAACAATCTCCTCCCAATGCAAGTTGAGGGTGTTTCAAACTCCATACCTTTGGATCTGATACCACTTGTTGGAACCATGATTTTCATTACACCAAAACTTTCAGGTGTTAGTAAATGGATGCATCACCAAAGTTTGTGGATCCTTGAGAGGTGATTAAGCACATGTCGTAAAACACATAGGGAGAGTTGGATTATCCAATGCATAACAAGGATACCCCAAAATGCAATCAACCCTAGTTTGAAGAGGAGGGGTAAATAGAGGTCTTTTCCCTCCAATCAAGTTGATTTTGACTCTCCTTGTTGAACAGGCCAAGCAAACCTTTAACCAAGGAATCTTGTAACACAATTAGGAAGAAGTGGATGGTTTAGTAGGATTGGTCTAGAAAAATGTCTCCAAACCCCGAATAGTAAATCTAAGATCAATTTAAGGATTGGGTCTAAGACTCTAGCTTCTCTAGGTTTAGAGATATAGAAATGTTTCAAGCTATGGCTTTATACTAGCTAGTTAAAAAATTTGCAGCCATAATGGTGTAAATTATGGGATTTTAAGACCCAAAAGCATTAGAAAAATTAAGGAGTCTAGAAGCTAAATTTATAGCATTGTGCAGGGTCATCTTTTGCCATAGCTTCAAGGTTTTTGATTGGGAGTAGACAAAGAGGGAGAAATGGTGGAGGTAATTAGAACTCTTGCTCAATAGGGAATCAGCTCCACCTAATTATCATAGAGAATGAACTAGCGTAGGAGGTGATATGCAAAGCTAAAGGCCTAGAGACCTCTAGATAACCAAGCCCTTCAGAACCAACTCCACCTTGATTATGTTTTTTATTAGTCTTACTCAGGTTATAGCTATATGTCTTTATGTTTTTATATTTTATTATGCTTCACTTGAGATGTTGAACATCTCTAGCCATTTTGGTTCTAATCTATCAATGCTTTTGGGTTATTTCATTGCAAGTTTTAGACAACGATGAATTAAAAAAATGTACTATATTAATACAAAAGTAGACTAGCTTATATATATATATTATTATATATATATAATATATAATATTTATATATATATATATAATAATATATTATATATTATATATATATCTTTCCTTTGGTTTTCTATTTTAAGGTCTCTCTAATTTTATGAATGGTTGATTTTGTTCGAAATGTTATAATATATAATTTATTGTTATTTGTCAATGGTACATAATTAATTCTCATGTATTTGTATTGTTGCTAAGTTTCAACATAGTAATAAATAATAATGGGTTGTCACCAAAGATAAATGATTATTATTTTTATAAATATGATTTGGTCACCTTATAGTTTGATAGATTACGACATATGTGATTTGACAACAAACATTAATAATTAGTCAAAAATCAATAATTTACAGTTGGGTACGAGACCAATTAGGTGGTCAACTAATCATTCAATTAGTTCGTCAAACTGATCATGATAGTCAACTAATGCACAAATCTAGGAAAAAATCAAAAAGTTTAGTGTGAACCCCAGCCAATCAAAGTTGATTATTTCTTCTTCACCTTAATTGATTTAGTTACACTTTAGTGTTATAAGTAAATGGTCTTATGGATCGGTGTATCATGAAATCCTTTTGGTTAGTTATGTTTCCAATTGTATGTGGAGTTATTCTCACTTGTGATTAAGACTTGTAATGATATCTTTAGATACCAACTTTTTCTTGGAATGTATAACTTCTTGATCTCTTAATTCTCGGTTCTCCAAGAGTGTTATCATTGTATAGGAGATATGGTCATTTGAAGTTTTCCCCTTGAAGGGATACATGAACATTGTTATCCTTATAAATTACCTATATAAGGGTTAATATTATGTAAGTTAAATACCCTTGTTCTTTCTCTTTTACTTTTTGTAGTTAAATTTTCTTGGATATGTGCTCCTATTTATTTGCTTATCTTAGATAAGTACACTATAATGTGTGCCTTCTCAATGTATACTTCCCTTCTAATAGATAATCTAAGACCGCTCACAACTTTGATGATCTTCCTTTGATTTTCCTTCACAAGACCATCTCTCATGGCAACTCCACAAACTCCTTGGAAAATTATTCTAAAGATTTATCATTATGCATTAACTTGTCTAATATTTTAAGCATAATTAGAAGTCAAAATTTTACCTCTCATTTTAGTAACCATCATGTCCCACCTCGAGATATTTTCCTTTCCTCTTCTTTATCTTCCCAACTACATAATTTCTTACCATGTAGATGTGCATCCCTTCAACTTCATCCATGCAAGTTTTACTCATTTAGGGTCTTCAACTCTCTTGCACTCAAATGTTGTTGTGTCTCTTCAATTCAATCCATCAACTCATATGTATTAAAACTCCCATAATACACAGACATATCTTTTCAGTGTTTTAGTTTCATCATCCTCACTTATTTTCATTCTTCTCTAGAAATAGGAGGTTATTCATCTTCATCACTCTTATATTTTGTATCTTATGGCACTCTTCTATATTATACCAATTCAATGGCATCCAACCACTCCATCATCTTTTGCATCATCTCTACAAATTTACCTTCATCTATTTGAGGCGTATTTGTACCTCCAACTCAAATACAAAATGATTTCCTCTTGTACAATTCTATAACTTCCCTACAATCTCATCTTTTGTAGACTCTTAAAAACTACCCCCTCCAACCTCTAACCTATAATCATTCAACCAAATATAACACTTACCGTTACAACATCTACCCAATCATTACCACCAATTATTTCCATTTCTCAAATAATTCTTTGTATCAACATCACTCTTAATAGATTTATCTACACTTCTCTTCATTCGTCCACACTCCCCATTTGCAATTTCTTCTTGCTTTGATACCAAATGATGCAAGCGCAAGGCTTGCAAATCAATGTGCATAGTGAAACCATGCTCCCAAGAAAATTGTGGTTAAACTAATACAAAAAATATATAGAGGCGCACATTTGTTATCTTTTATTAGATTAGACAAAGGGTGTAATGCCCCCATCCACTTAGGAGACATAAGGGGAAGATTTTTCTAGCCTAATTAAGTTCTCATACGCTATGATGGGAAAAATTAATCAAGGGAACACAATTTGTCGAGGAGAAAACATTATAAATTCTCAATAGGGAAAAGGGAGACATGGGTCCTAGGCTAACAAAAAGTTACTTTTAAATTATAAAGAGAGAAAACCCACTAAAGTGTCTATTAAAACTAAAAGGTAAAAGGTGGCAAAAGAATCGAGTTATTAAAAGGGGGAAATGAGGAGTCTCTCCTCATTCTTGTACTCACTCACTTGAAAAATAGAATTTGGAGAGATATTTAGAAAGAGACTAGGGTTTTTGGAAACCCTCATTCTGGTTGTTGGTTTCAGTATTGAAACTATACACCCTAGCTAGTATTGGAGCGGAATCACTCAGATTTTGACATTGGAATTCAATGTTGACGAAGTTAAAGGCATTGGCAGAAATAGAGAATATTTGAATGTGTTTATTAGTTGATTTTATACCTTGTGTTGGGTATTCTCTACTCTCTATATACATGCCAAGTATCACTACTCTTGTTGGTGCATTGGGTTGATTTGATCTTCCTATTGTGGGTCGAGTTTATTGTCAATGATATCTCCTACTCTTGGGTCGATTTTCTTTCTATTGTGGCTAACTAAGTTTTTCATTCTATGGGGTCGAGTTTTCCCCTTTTTGAGGACCAATTTTATAGTCCACTTGTGGAGTTCAAGCTGTTATTTAAAACGAGGTTGAGTCCCTTTGTGATTATTTGAACTACCCAAGATCTTTGTTATGGTTGGTTGAGGACATGTTTGAAGGGACTGTGGATATTCTTAGATATTAGTCCAACATTTTACTTGGGTTGAGTTCCTTTCTTTAGGTGCTTGCTCAATTTTTCAAGGGACAATATTTATCACTTGTTGAGTACGTGTTTGAAAGGGCTAAAGGAGTTCATTGTTTACCAGTTCAGCTTATCTCGGTGGACCTATTTTCCAGATATTTCATTGGAGTTCCCATCTTATAGCCAAGTTGTTTGCACTAAATATGTTGATATTTATTGTTATATTTATCCTAATATTGTTGTGGCATTGTTTATCAGTGGTATGTACCATCTATGAGTTCAATACACATTATATACTATTGTTATAAAAAAAATATATGGTGTCTTTTGGGTACTATGTACATTTATTAAATTAAAAATGCAAAATAATGCACCTACAGCCAGATGCATGCAAACTATTTGCCAAAACTCTTTAGTGATAAATTCAACAAAACCCAAAAAAATTAGTGGGGATTTCGAGAATTTTCTAGGGGTATCTTACATTAGTATCAAAGAATGGTCTTGGATAGTTGTATGGTTTGAGGGAAAATCATAACAAGCAATTTGGTGACTACTAACTACCATTGATTTATCACCTATAAGAGGAGCTACAGGGGCATAGAACATACTCCTACTTGGGAGGAAGAAGAAGTTTTGGAAGTATAAGAAGAGGGAGGAGTACAGTATGAAAAAGGTGAGACTATCATGGGAGATAGGGAAACCCAAGAATTTAACAACCTGGTTAGCATTCTAAATGATTTGGCCAAGGGACAGACGGTGATCTTGGAGCCGATGGGAAAATTAGTCAATAACAAATTGTGGGAAAATCAAAAGAATGAACCCATTAACAGCGAATATTCTAAAATTGGATAAGGTAGCCATGCACACACAACCATGCAAATCCACCCACACATACAGCGAGTCATCTAAACCCACTATGGAATATTTTTTAGATGAGGCAATAGTAGGCCAAATGGTGCCAACTGATCAAGATGAGCCTACTGGTACATATTTTGAGGAGTATAAGAAGCAGTGACAAGACTTTCAATCTACCATAACTATCACAGATTTTTGCAACCTCAAAATGAGGAGAAATCTTAAGGGAGATCAGAGGGATGTGATGCAGTGCCATGAGCTCCAGAAGACAATGGGGAAAGTGACCCTCTCATGCTTGATGGATCCTCAAAATGTTAAGCTAGATCATGGGTTCAAAATTTTGACACATAAATCTAGCTCCATAAGATGAGACAGACAGTTGTCATTAAATTGGCTACCTTACATGTTGATGGTGAGGCCCATGAATGGTGGTACCATGGATCAGTGACTTTGGGGCATGTTAGCATAACCACATATAATGAGTTTACATAGAATCTCATTAAACATTGTGACAAGAAAGACCCATAGATTCACTTCCGAGAGATGACATAGCTTAAGCAAATTGGTAGTCCAGATTAATAAAATTTTCAGAGGCTAGTAATGATGGTCACCAATATATCTGATGCTCGGTTGGTGATGGTGTTTTTTGAGGAGCTATATTAGACTCTACGAGGTTTGGTTAAGGCTTATAATACTACCACTCTACATGATACAATTAGTAGAACCAAGACATACAGGATGGTGTTCCTAAGAGAAGGTTTCCTCCTAAACCATCCTTTCTCCATAAGAAGAAAGAGGTTAAACCTTTTCAAAAGGAGTGGACCAAAAAACCCAAGCTAGATGAGGAGACTCAAAAAGAATTAAGGAAGAGGAAGCTTTGTTTCAGTTTTCAGGAGCCTTGGGTACCAATCCACTGATGTGCAGGGAAGGGCAAGGTGGGAAAGTCCCATTACATTGAGCTCTACTCAAATAGTGATAGTGATGAGGAGGATGAGGAGCTGGGACAGGGATGGATATTAAAGCAGGGACACCAGGGAGAAGGTGAGAAGACATCATAGGTTGGGGCTAAAGGTCATGTTATTGCATCCATGTTAGGACTTCCTAGATACCACACCTTTAGAGTCACATGGATTCTATTGGGATAGAAGTTGATAGTATTAATTGATAATGGGGCTTCCCATAGCTTTATAGATGTAGCTATTATGGATCAAATTGAGATTATGATAGAGGAGCTTGATGGTTTCATAGTAGTCATATCGGTTGGTCATCAGATGGATTGAACTAGATGAATCCACAAATTTAAGATAACCATGGGAAATTACACATTGACAAATGAATTCTTTGTGGTGGATGTACCAAATACCAATGTGGTACTCAGAGTTTAGTGGATTTATTCCATTGGGAGATACACTACTGATAAGAGGAGGATGAAGATGGATTCCATGGGCCATGATGATAAAAAATTATTATTATGGGCCATGCATTAGTATCCACCCAAGATAGTGTCATCCCACATCATGGAGGTAGTATTGCGATGTGGAGACATAGAGTGGACAGTTGAGTTCTAAATTTTTAACAAGAAACCACTAGATTAGCCTAGACAACTTTTTGGTGATATTCAGGTATTACTTCATAAAAATCAAAAGGTTTTTGATGATATTCCTCCAGGTAGACCCCTAGATTGAGGGTTTGAGCATGTCATAGAATTAGAGGAAGGGGTTCAAGCAGTCATAACTAGCCCTTACCACCACTCCAAGATTTACAAGGACAAGATTGAGAAGGCTATCAAGGAGTTGTTAAGGCTAAGTCACATTCATCCTAATTCTAGTCTTTTTTTCTTCTTTGATGGTGTTGGCCAAGAATAAAAATGGCACCTTGAGGATATGTATCGATTATCGGGCATTTACTAGGAAAACAATCAAAAATCGGTATCCAATTCCAAGAATTGATGAGTTTATGGATGAATTGAGGAGCCAAATACTTCTCGAAGATAGATCCTCACTCTCGCTACCATCTTATAAGAGTTTGGGAACAAGATATCCTGGAAAAAATAAAATAAATAAATAAATAATAATAATAACAATTATTTTTATTATTGTTATTATAATAAAAAATTTAAAAAAAAAATTATGATGCCATTATGGGCACTATGATTTTTTGGTTATGCCATTTGGGTTAACCAATTCTCCCGCTACTTTTTAGTCTTGCATGAACCACATGTTCAGTAAACAATTGTGGAAGTATTTGTTAGTTTTCTTTGATGATATACTCATTTACATCAAGACTTGGGAGGATCATCTCAGACATTTGGACAAGGCGTTGGGAATTCTAGAAGAACGGAAACTCTATGCAAAAGAGTCCAAATGTGGGTTTGGTATGACTGAGATGCTTTACTCGGGGAACATGATCAGTGGAAATGGGGTCCAAGTACAGTAGGAGAAAATCAGGAAATCATCGAATGGCCTACCCCAAAGAATGTGACAGAATTAAAAAGCTTCCTAGGCCTTTACACCTATTATAGGAAATTTTTTAAGGGTTTCTCACAATTGAAGGCACCTCTTACAGACCTCACTAAGAAGGGAGATTTCAGTTGGACAGGCGAGGCTTAGGTGACCTTTGCGAGGATGAAACAAGTGATGAGTTCATGGTTTGTGCTAGCTTTTCCAGACTTCACTCAGTCATTTGTGTTTGAGTGTGATGCTTCAGGGATAGGGATAGGAGCTATGTTGATGTAGAATAACCATACCATTGCTTTTGAGGGCCGAAAACATGGGGAATATGAGTAGCATTACTCAATATATGATAAGGATATGTTGTTGGTCATGCATGCATTGGCCAAATCTAGACAGTGCCTGGTGGGGAATAGGTTTAAAGTGAAGACAGATCATAACAGCTTAAGGTTCCTCATGGAGAAGAAAGAGTTGAGTGAGAGAATGTTAGGGTCCGACCCTAACCCCTTTATTAATGTAATAGGCCCAAGGGGCCTTATAAGATTCATGATTGGTTAGTTTAATAAATAAATCCCATAAGCAATTAACTACATTAATAATGATTGTAAGTGGTTAACCTGCATTATAAAAAGGGACCACAATTAGTTATAATGGGCCATAGATAATAAATAAAGTGGTTAACCCAAATTATGCAAGGGACCACAAATAGTTAGGGTTTTTGATCTCATGAAACTATATATAGTCAAATATAGTAAGGGAAGTCTTGTCTTTTGTTGTTGTAATCGAGCTCTGCCCTACTGGAGGTTGCCCCCTCAAAGAGGTGAGTAAACAATATTATTGTAGATCTTAATAGAATATTTCCATTTTCTATCATCGCATTGTGTTATTTTCTATGGTATCTCTCACATATTTCACACTTCTGATCTTTTCTACCGGTTAAGCATACTACAAGAGGTATCAGAGCACTTTCTCAGGCCAGCCACACCACCAATTTTAGAAACAAAAAAAATTAAGCTAGAGACTTGTTCCAGCATCTTTAAACTACATAAATTTATCATTACACACATCAACCTATGGTTGGGTAAGCATACATGTATGAACTAAAAAAGGTGGTCACGTTGGTTGGACTCCCTTGTAACCCTTATTGGTACCCCTTCGAGTAGTAGCACATCAAATAGAACATGTACACTAACTACTCTTCCACATACCTCTAGTATATTAGAAGTCCCACTAGGTTACCCTAAAACCAACCTTAGATAAGTTGTTGGTCATCTTTCTACTACTGTACACTAAGAAAAACACTCAGGGAGATTACTCGCACATACCAAGGGTAGTACAGCTAAGGGCGTGGTCAATCCTCCTTAGTTAGTGCGCTAAAATATTAATTTGAGTACTACTATTGGATCCATGTTGTATATCATGATCTATAGCACCTTACACTCCTCATTTCCCTAGTTACCTCACTTCTGTAGTTAAATTAAGGGTATTGTTTAGTATGCCACAAACGCATGTGATATGTCATAGCTTCATTGAGTGAATCCCTCATGATAAGACTTCATCACAGCATTTGAACAATTATCCATCTAGACCAAGGGCCTAGAGGATGCCTTCTATATGGAATGTTTAATTAGTGGCCTTAAGAAATCCATCCAGGAACATGTTAGAATGCATCAACCCACTGCTTGGTTGGAAACTTGCCATAAATATTTATATGCAAAAGCAACTACTAATGCCCAATCTATTCGTCCTTCATTCACATCAAAGGCATGTCCCACCCCTACTAGTGGCCCCACCCAAACCCTCAAGGTTCAAAGGGTGTCTTCAGTGAAAATGGCTGAAAGGAGAAGAGAAAGAAGTTGTTACTATTATGATGACAAATATTCACCAGGACACAAATGCAAGGAACAAAAGTTCTTCTAGATTGATGCTACTGAGAATATCCCATCTAAGGAGGTCTCACTAGCTGAAATGCCTTGAGAGAAGGTTGTAGAACCTAAAATGGCCACTAAAGAAGTAATGGATACCACAACAACACTAGATGAACAAATTATCTCACTCCATTCATTGGTCGTAATCTCTTCTCCACAAACATTTAAAATCAAAGGCTTTACTAAGCATTATTAGGCCAGCGGTGGTGTTGATTGATAGTGGTAGCACACATAATGTTTTCCATAAGTAAGTAGTTGAGTTCATTCATTGTTTTGTGAGGGAAGTATCCAATTTTCAAATTCTAATAATTGATTAGGGGACCATGAAATGTGAAGGATGTTGTGAGAACATTTAGCTTCAAAAGGATGATTATCACCTTAAAACCCACATGTTTTCCATTGGCATGGGAGGCTATGACATTGTACTTGGAGCCAAATGGCTCAGAACACTAGGTCCCACTATCATGGATTCCCAGGATTTATATATGAGATTCAATCGGAATGGACACACTCATATGCTCTGGGGGCTCGAAGAAGGCACTCCTACTATCATAAGCTCACATAGAATGGAGAAGCTTTTAAAAAATGGACACCATGGGATAGTTTTTCAATTCAAAGCAATCCATGCCATTGAATCAAGCCCTTCCAACATTCATTCATATCTACAAAAGATGCTAGGTAACCACTAATAGGTGTTTGAAAAACCCATGGAGCTACCCTCTTCTTAGGGTGAGCATGATCATAGCATCCCTTTGATTCTAGGTATCCAGCCGCCAAATGTCTTCCCCTATAGGTATCCATTTTCACAAAAGAATGAGATTGAAAAAATTATTTAGAAGCTACTAAAAGCAAACGTTATTCATCCCAGCAACAACCCTTATTCGTCCCCATTGGTCATGGTCTTAAACAAAGATGGGGAGTGGAGCATGTGTCCCGACTTCAAGGCCCTCAAAAAGCTCACCGTAGGGGATAAGTTTCTTATTCTAGTAGTCAATGATCTCCTTCATGAACTCCATAACACCCAATTATTTACCAAGTTAGATCTTCGTTCGGGCTATCACCAAATCAAAATGAAATTACCATACATTCCCAGGACAACTTTCAAAACCTATGAAGATCACTATGATTTTTTAGTTATTCCATTTTTTCTTTGTAATTTCCCATCCACCTTTCAAAGTCTCATGAATCACCTTCTCAAGCCATATCTCAAAAATTTTGTCCTAGTCTTTTTTTATGATATACGCATCTACAGCAAAACATGGGAAATACATCTTCAACATGTTGGCAAGGTATTACAACTTTTGAAGGATAATAATTTTTTTGTTAAATTGTCCAAATGTTCCTTTGGGATGGAACAGGTGGATTACTTGGGATACATTGTGGGATGAAAAGGAGTACGGGTCGATCTAAAAAATATTTAGGCAATGCAAGATTGGCCACAACCTCACCTTGAAAATTTTGTGGGGATTTTTGTGCCTCAAGGGATACTATCACAAATTTGTCAGAAATTATGGACGCATTGCCATACCCTTAACAAATCTTCTCAAGAAAAAAGTCATTCCTTTGGATAGAAGTATACCAACTGGCCTTTTTTGATCTCAAACATGCCATGTGTTCCACTCTGGTTTTGGCCCTCCCAAATTTTACAAAAGCCTTTGTGATCGAATGTGATGCCTCGGGAACTGGCATTGGAGAAGTGTTAATGCATGAAGGTCAACCAATAGCCTTCACAAGCCAACAATTAAGTGGTAAGAATTTGGGTTAATTTACTTATGAGAAGGAAATGATGGTCATCCTGCATGAATAAGACACTTGGTGACCATAATTGCTTGGACAACGTTTCCAGATCCGAAATGACCATCATAGTCTGAATTACTCCTTGGAGAAACACGTATCCTCTCTGCAACAAAATAAATGGCTTACCAAAATGTTGGGTTACGACTATGAGATATTTTATAAGAAGGGTCGAGACAATGTGGTGGTTGATGCCTTGTCTTGACAATTTGAGGAGGAAGGCACCATCTTACCCCTATATTTTTCCATACCATCTTGGATTGGGGAGAAACACAACAAATGGTTTTCCCTTCCATTTGTTTCCTAGCTAATCCAAAGGTTACAAGTAGATCCTAACCCTCTAGTGGGTTACACTTCGCTCAAAGATATTCTTTGATATAAGGATCATGTGGTTCTATCCCCTAATTCCATTCTCAAACCATGCATCCTAGCAGAGTTACACTCCTCACCCATTATAAGACATTCGGGCTTCCAGAAGACTTATGCTCGTGCACGCAACTCTTTCTTTTGGGAAGGGATGAAGCAAGGCATTATGAAATTTTTAATTGAATGTGACATGTGCCAATGCGAAAAAGGGGAAATTATGAAGACACGAGAAACCTTACAACCCTTGACGCTAATATCACTCCAAAATTTCTCTAGAGTTGTTATGAAAGAAATGATAGAGGTAACCACAAACCTACTTTGGAGATTAGGATCTAGCCTTCCTAATTCTCAGAGAGGGCTCTCTCTTTATATTTTAACTTTTTTTTAGTTATTTTATTTTAGGCTAGTTATGATTGTACTTGGGTTTTGATTTGGATTTGGTGGTGAGATCACTGACTTAGATGGATAGAGGGATGTCTTTTACCATTGGGCTATGTGGTCAAATGTCAAGCAAACAGGACTAGATCAAGTTCTAAAAATAGTGTCTACAGGGCAAGGTGGCAGAGTAATTTTAGATCTTAAAGTTGGATGGTGAAGTTGATTTCAATCAGATCCAACGAGCAATCAAGGGTTCCTTAGGCCGGATTATGAAGGAAATGAAAGAGGTCAATCGGGATGGGAGAGTAATTAAGGATTCCCAGATCCGAATATCAGAAGAAAATGTAGAAATGATTAATTGTTCAAGACAGAGTGTACTTAAACAAATTCTGAAATAAATTTCCAGATAATTCATTCACTTTAGATAAAATGTAAGTTTGTGAAATACATAATAGAATAACAATTTGACAAAGAAAATACTTCACTGTAATAGCTCAACACATGAATCTTGTAATGCAATCTCTTTATTACTCAGTCCATTCTGCTGACTTGAAAAATTGGTACAATAACCCTCAGGTTTCTGATCAATACAACCCTACAAATGTCTAGTAATCCACCCTCAATACTTCGAATTATGAAGTATTTATACAAAAATAGTTTACAAAATATCCCAAATTGTCTTGGGAATTAATCTAGGAGAAAGAAATATCTTCATGCAAGAAGATAGAGACAGATGTTCAACTGTTGTATGTTGTCCCTGTTTATTTGGTTGTGATGTCTTTATGCTTTGATATTTTGTTGTTTATTCTTTGCCTTGTTGTTGGTCTTCACGTTGGTTGTTATTTTTACTTTTCCCTTTCTCAACTGATACACTTTCACCTGATACTCTTTTATCTGGCTGATCTATCACTTTTCTTTTACTATGCATTTTCACTTTGACTGTGCATTTTTATAGCAAGTCATTTAACTACTCCCATGTGTCTACATCTGGTAATTGAATATTTACCATCCTCATGTAAATTTCATCTACTTCTGTGTACTTGGAAAAAGTGGGTTTATTTACAAAAAGGTGTTTTACCTCATGCTGGAGGTAAAACAAGTTCTCAAATGTCTGATATAGAAACTTTCTAGCATGGATCCCCTTCATAGATGAAGTATTTACCTTATCCCTTGCCACCTCTTTGGTTCTTCTGTTGTAGTCTTCCTGTGGCATCAACTTTTCATTTATCACCAAGGGATTTGGCAGACCTTTCTGCCTCAAAACATCAAACTTTACCATGAACTTGTTTATAGCCAGTTGCATGGTTTGGCATTTGTCTTCAAGATTCATCATCAAATTCCTCTTGGTGAGCACCTTTTTACTTTTGGTATGGTGTCAATCCTATCAAGTATGTCCAGCTCCTGCAACTCATATTTGTTTTTAGAGTTAAGGAAATGGATTATTCTAGTGGCTTCTTCTGGCATGTCTCCCGGTTCTGCCTCAACTCTTTGTATTTCCTCTATAGCCTCTTTGACTAAGTCACTTTGTTCAAAGATGACTTGATTGGATGGCTAAATATCATTGGGAGAGTCGGTGATATTGGCCCATATTTGTTCTTTGGCTTGGCCAAGTGGCTCCTTTAATGTTAGCTCTTTTTCTAAGCTCTTCATCCTTTCATTCAACCTGGTTGACTTCTGTACTTCTTCTTTATGCATAAATTGTGCAAGCTTGTTATCATTCTCTAGACTAGTTATCTTTTCCTTAAGCTTGTTTATCTCTATGTTCTGAATGGACATGTCCTCCATTTCTTTGACCAACTTTCTTGCTTCATCAATTGGCTGGGCTGCTACTGATGTCGAACCTATTACTGATGTAGATGTTGTGGGAGCTAGTAGTGTTATAGCCAATGGAGTTGTAGGAGCCAATGAAGCTACCAAGGTGGATGGTACTGCAGTAGTGACTATTGGAATGGCAATGGCAGTGGTAATCTCAAGGTTGGCATGTTTTAACTGTATCAAGCTATCCAACTCCTTCTCCATCTCTTTCAACTAATCATTCAATTGAATAATAAGGTCCATCATCTCCTCTTGATGGGTTTGGATTTCAAGGACCTCTTTTGTCTATGGATGCTCTGAATGAGGCAGTTTTAATTTCTTCTTTAAAGCAGTAATGTCCTCATTCTTCTTCTTAATCAGTTTCTCTGTAGCCTTGAAATCATTGGGATTATACCCAAGCTCAATTACCAAGTCTTCCAATGACTTGATTCTATTGTCCTTGGCCTATGAGGAGGCATTTTCTAGCTTGTATTGTGCAGTGATATTGTCCAATGAACTTTGAAGTTTGTGTGCATTCATAGCCTTACTTGTCATGGTGGAATAGATCATCTCACCAGCCTGTTTGTGAAACTCAATTTGGTCAATGGGTTCGACATCCCTAGCCAAACCACAAAAATTGTTTTCCTATAGTCTGCTAATGATCTTGGTTGCTGGACTATAGGTTGCATGAATGTCATCTGCATTTTACCTGTTTTGATCTCAAAGGGTGACATTAATATGCTTTGATTTGCAAGTGCTTTCTTGAAGTATTGAGCATAAGTCTCAGCCTTCAATGTTTCATTCCTCAACTTAATTTTTTTGTGCATATCTTTGATATCTTTCTCTTTATCCACGGGCCTGATCGATGAATAGACATCAATGTTGAGTTGTTTCTCAATAAGTTGAGTGTTTGATGTAGAGGGCTGGTATGTTTCTCCCGAATTTGTTGGGCCTTTGCTACTTTCCACCATTGTATCATTGTCAGTGATTTCCATTATTCCAATGGTGTTTTCTTGTTCAGTTACAGGATTAAGCTTGGGTCTCTTCCTGTAACTGATATCAAATTGTTCATCTGTGGTTTCCATGGTTGAACTAGCACCTTCTTCCCTGGTTCTCTTTGCATTTTTGTCTTCATTTGCTAGAGTTTGTAAAAGAGGAGGAATGTTCATTGGTTCTCCTAGTTCTGGAACATGCAGAAAGGAACTTGTATCCATCTATTTTTCTACATCAATTAATGTATTTGCTACATCAACTACAGTATTGTCCATGTTTATCAAGGTGTTTTCCAACCATTCTGATTTGTTGGCAAATCATTCAATGTCTAGCCTGGGATGATGTATGAAAGAACCCAATTTGACCTTGAGCCTTCGCTTATTTATGACTCCATGAGGGTCATATTGCCACATGAAACTGTTTTTGAATTTCATCTACTGTAAAATCTTATATGTCTCTGGTCCAGCTTCCCTAGTATTGCAAATAAAGGGGCCCAATTGATTTTTCATTTTGAACTGAGTCTTCTTCCTAGCTGATAGGAAATTTACTTCATCAAAATTTATAATCTGCCTAAAGTATTCTAATGCAAATATCCTCATGGGGAGGTATTTGGGTAGTTTGTATGGGGCTAATTGGCATCCATATATCCTTATCTATGTGTGGTGTTGGTATAAATACCTGTCTCCCACTTTACTGTTCTTTGCCAACTGTAACACCCTTTTAATCTCTTGACTGATCCTGGGTTAATGGCTACTGGTTAGCATATTCATAACTGGATGGACAAATGAATCAATGAAGTCTTTGTAGGAAAAAACAATGGAGAATTTTTGGATTAATGGTGTATAGTAGATGACTGATCTTGGATTTCCTTTGGTATCTAACTTTTGAATGTTGATTGGAAACTTGTCTGGCTAATAATATACAAACATGTGAAACAATACAGATGAGTACTTGAAGACTCTCTCAATTGGTAGTTTGATGAATTGCTCATACATTCTGTCTGCTATGAACTGAGCATAGTTATACATTATAGCAAGAGGCTTGCCTGGGAAAAAGATAGAAAGGAAAGCTAAGACAACCTCATCCACATGTTCATCAGAGGGGTATCCTAAAATGCAGGAAAGCATGGTTATGATTTGTCTACCTCTCTCAGAAAAAATGGTGGCAGCATATGGAGGAGTATCTGTTGGAATATGACACTCCTCTATGATGAAAGTTTGGAAAATTTGGGCTATCTGGGAAGGTCTAACTTGGTATAGAGGTCAAGCAAGCCTTCAATAGAAAGTGGGGTCTCATTTGGGCTTGGTTGGACTCGCAGCATTTGGTTAATGGATTTTGTAGTGATGGTGAATAAAAACTTGATGTTCATGGGTGACAATGGCTCTTTGACTGGGAATGTAGCAAGCTTGGCAGAAGTGGATGATTTGTAGGAATGGGTGTACTTCTGGGAAAAAATACTTGGGCAAGTTGGACTCCCAAAGGTGACGGTCATCATTCTGGTTTAAAAACTTGTCTTTACTCCAACAGTGGAGTTTTAATAGGTAGGTAGGGGAAGTTGTATCCTTTATTTGGAAGTATTTGTCTGCTAATGGAAGATGGTCGATATTCAGGTGAGGGGTTTGCAAAGGTCTTACATCCAAAGAGGTTTGGGAAGCCATAATTGGGATTAGTAAATTGAATTATGCTTTCAATGGTTTCAGGAGTGATTTTTAGAAGCTCTGGAACTGTAGGAGGGTAATTAAAGTCTGTAAAGGGTTTTGGATGTACAAATAAGTTTCTCTTCAATTTCAAGAAGGTTTCTTAATTAATTCAATTAATTAACCATTCAATTTTAACTGTGCATTTTTCAAATTCAAGGGTCATTCTGGTTTTGTCCAAGAATACCTAGAAATTGGCAATTTGGCGTGTAGACAGGGTTCTATGGTATCTATAGAAGGTATTGAGGCTCCAACTTTCAATTGGCTGCTTCAATTGGGTATCTGTAGCATCTTTGGGTAGTAAAAATGGCTAAATTAGTCGCTCAAAGATTCAAGGTGTCGCAAACAGCTTAACAGAGGTTTATAGTGAAAATGCAAGAAAAGAGCGAATTGGGGCTTTTTCAGCCTTTTAACCAATAACGGTCACATTTTGGCACGAAAATTATTAAATGAATAGTCGGCAGTTTTCGATTTAGTCAGGGAGGTGGTTTTGTGCGCCATTGCACCGTGTTTGGAGGGCGGGTGGTATTTTTCACGAGCATGCAATATAACCTGGTGCTACCACGTAAAAGAACATTGCCCGGCCAAAACCATGAATCTCGCATGCTCTCGGGTTGTTATCGATCGGATGATGAATCCGCGCGATATGGTTTTATATCGTCAGATCTGAAGGTAGGAGATCAAAGGGATATCACCTAGTTGAGTTGCGCGGATGGAATAGGGAAAGTAGTTGGTAGGGCCGGGGATTTAATTACAGCAAATTGTAATTAATTAACCAATAATGTCGGGATTTTCAATATAGACAAATGGTTAATTAAGGTGGGACCACAGGTTATATGGCGGGGTTTTATTTAACTACACCAAGGGTTGGTGGGTTAAAATGGTTTGTCAAGATATATAAAGTGGGGGACATTAATTACATAATGTGGGGGCATAATAAATAAAAACTTAGGATAAGGGGGTTTTGTGGTTTGTAAGGAGAAAGGAGATTAATAATGGGGGAAGGTGATATTTGTAATGGGGAATGGGTTTCACACAAGGGAAAAGGGGTTTTGGGAAGGGGGGATGATTTTTGAAGGGTAATTTCTAGAGGAATGTGCGAAACCAAGGGGTAAAGGTCAAAATGAGGGGAAAAGAGTTGGGTTGTGTTATTCATTCCATGACTAGCCCACATAGTGAACCGGGGGGTTAGAGGGGACGCAGATCCCCCCCTTTGTTGCGGCGATTGCGCAGTGGGGGGGTCATAGGGGAGGCGATAGCCCCGCTTTTTTGGGGGTTTGAGGGGGGCAAGTATCCCCCCTCTATGAGGTCTGGGGCAGTGCCCTAGGAAAATTTATTTTGGACCCTATATTAGGTTGGGCAGACCTACCTATGGTTTTGTGCATGATTTTTGCACATGGTTTTGGACGCAATGGTTTTCAGTCCATGGTTTTAGACGCGATGGTTTTCAGTCCATGGTATTGCATGCTTGGGCATGTATAAATATGTATTGTAACATTGAAAGGAACATAATGAAAAATCAAGCTGGTAGTCCCAATTTTGGGATCCAGGGGAAAATCTCTGTGTGTATGTGTTTTATGTGTTATGTTATCGCATTGTTTATTTTTTGTGTTTTAGAATTCGTATGCAAGTAATTTTTGTACGAGGTTAAAACCTACATTTTGTATCAAAGTTGTTTTGGCTTCAAGGGGACGCCTTTGTTTCTGAGAGGTTTCACTCCGACCTGTGGTAGACCCCATTCAGTGGGAGATCTGTGGGATCGATTCTAGTGGTGAAAGAAGATGGCGAGCAGTGGAAAGATAGAGATCGAGAAATTTAATGGTCAAAGTTTTGAGTTGTGGAAACTCAAGATGGAGGATTTGTTGGTGGATAAAGATCAGTGGATCGTGGTAGATCTGGGTACTAAACCAACGGGATTATCTGATGAAGAATGGAAAAAGTTGGATCAGAAGGCAAAGAGCACAATATGATTATGTGTCTCATATTCAATATTGTTGAATGTAACAGGAGAAGCTACGGCGAAGGCTTTGTAGGACAAGTTAGGGACTTTGTACCAATATAAGTCTCTGGTGAATAAATTATTCCTACAGAAAAATCTGTATAACCTGAGGATGAAAGATGGAGATTCGGTGATAGAGCATATAAATGCGTTTAATATTGTGGTAAGTCAGTTATCGTCTGTTGATATCAAAATTTCAAATGAATATAAGTGCATTAGTTTGTTGTGTTCTCTACCAGATTCATGGGATAGTTTGGTTATTGCAATAGGTAGCAATGTAAATGCCTTGTAGTTTGATGAAATAGTCTCATCCTTGCTGACGGAAGAGATGAGACAGAAAAATATGGAGAGCCAGAATGGTGATGCCTTGTCTGTACAAGGGCAGTCTCAGAATAGAAACAAAAATAATTCATCGAGTGGGAGATCTAAATCTAGAGGGAGATCTAAATCTCCAGGAATACCTGTAAAGGTGATGTGTTAGAAATGCGGAAAGGATGGGCACTACAAAAGGGACTGTAAATATAAAGCTCCTGATAAAGGAAAGGGATCTGACGATGCTCCTTCTACAGAGGCGAAAACCACCTCATATGAAGGTGGGGATGTGTACTTGGCTTCTTCAAGTACACATGTAGATCATGAGGCATGGTTGATTGACTCAGGTGAATACTTTCACTTCACTTTCCATAAAGAGTGGTTCTGCAAGTATGAGTAATATGATGGTGGTGATGTCTTCTTGCGGGATGATAGGAAGGTTAGAATCGTTGGTCGCAGAAAAGTAAAGTTTAAGTTGCAAGGTGGAAGGGTTAGAACACTTCCGGGTGTTCTGCATATTCCTGCATTGGCCAGAAATCTAATTTGTGTAAGCAAGTTGGATGATGCAAGTGTAAAAACAATGCTCGAGAAGGATACCTGCAATATGGTTCGAGGAGCACTGGTATTAATGTGGGGAGTTTGGATTGGAACTCTGTACAAGTTGCAAGTTAGCATTGTTGTTGATGGGTACAATAATTATGTGGTTCCTGAAAGTGGAGCAGATATTCTAGTGGTCTTTGGAGAGAAGACCATGTTGTGGCATCAAAGGCTTGGACATATTGGAGAGAAGGGCCTTCGAATACTTCATGGTAAAGGTATGGTATAAGGTATGAGTCATAGCTCTCTCGATTTTGATTTCTATGAAAATTGTGTATATGGGAAGCAGAATCGGGTGAGTTTCCCCTCTGGTGGTAAAAGGGCGAAACAAATATTAGAGCTTGTGCATAGTGATGTGTTTGGACCTCTGAAGGTTCCATCGCTGGGTAAGTCTGTGTACTATGTATCATTTATAGATGACTTCTCAGGAAATACATGGATATATTTCCTTAAGAATAAATCTGAAGTCTTTGACAGGTTTAAAGAATTTAAGGCTCTGGTGGAAAACTAGACAGAGAAGAAGATAAAAGTGTTGAGGATAGATAACGGCAGAGAGTTTTGTAGTAAAGAATTTGAAGAATTCTGTAAGTGTGGTATAGCACGGCAGAAGACTACTCCATATACACCTTAGCAAAATGGAGTTACAGAAAGAATGAACAAGATGTTGATGGAAAGGGCAAGAAGCATGCTCAGTGGTGTCGGGTTAAGACAGGAATTCTGGGCAGAGGCAGTGGAAACAGCATGTTACCTAGTCAACCGATCACCTTCATCAACATTGGAGGATAAGACTCCACAAGAGGTATGGACTGGTAAGAAACCTTCTCTTTCACATCTGAGGGTATTTGGATGTAATGCATATGTACATGTTCTGAATTTCAGAGCTTTTCGCACTATATTTGCGGAGATATGATCTGAGGAATTTGGTCTTTTTGCAAACTCCTGAATTACATTCCAAACAGGTGACCTGGGGAAAAGAGTCATAACTTTCTCTCTGAGCATCGGATTGAAATTTCGTAAGAATTTATAGAAAGAGGATGGACTATAGTTTCTTTTAGATATTTTTTAGAGCGAAAGGTTGAAACAGTGACTCGTGGCACGTCATACAAGTTCGCTCTACTGAACTAGTCTATAATCAGGTCATCTTACGAGATTGTGCATAACTCTTCCTTGGAGAATCCAATTTGGATCAGATTGGTGGCATTGGAAAGAGGACAAAGAGGGCTACTACAGATTGCAATTTCAGAACTTAAAGATCCAAAAGTACAGAGTTACAGTCAATTCAAGATCGAGCTCCTAAAATTAAGAAAAAGCAAGATGAGGAAGTTTGATGGCAAGGATTCGGTAAATTGGATACTTCAGAAGGAGCAATATTTTAATCTACATGGTGTACCACTGTTACAAAAGGTATGTATTGCATCTTCATATTTAGAACCAAATCAATTTTTATGGTATGAAGGGCTTTGTTCTCGTAAACAACTTGTTACGTG